>WNWK01020567.1:0-35594 GCA_009830355.1 Cherax destructor | reverse complement strand
AGCAAAGTAACTTTTAAAAAAAGGGGGATTCGGGG
The DNA here is from genome assembly GCA_009830355.1 of Cherax destructor. NCBI lineage: Eukaryota > Metazoa > Arthropoda > Malacostraca > Decapoda > Parastacidae > Cherax > Cherax destructor. The sequence goes on along the minus strand of WNWK01020567.1, from coordinate 35,559 downwards.
AAAACCCCGGCGGCGGACTTGAGTCCTGGAGATGGGAAGACGTTCTGCCTCTGAAGGGGGGGGTGTTAATGTTGCAGTTTTAAAACTGTAGTGAAAAGCCCCCCTCTGGAAAGCGTGATGGAGTGAATGATGATGAAAATTTTTTTTTTTTCCAGGCCACCCTGCCTTGGGGGGGGAAAGGCCGTGTGGTAATAAAATAAAATAATTATCATGTATGCTCTCCAGGTCAATTTTCCTCCATTTTGGGGTTATTAGTGTACAGATATTCCGCCTAGAGAAAAAGCGTTTGAAGAGAAATCATCATGGGTTTGGGTTTTTCCCCTAGTTTTAAAGTTCTCATTATCCACCTATCTTTTTCCTGGCAGATGGGTAGATACATTGTTGTGGTCTTTGAAGGCAAGATCCTCTTTTATCCTCCCAGGTCCTTCACATTTCTTTTCCCCCCTTTGTATGGTTAAAATTTGTGTATCCATGATTTTTTTTTAAATTTTCCCCTAAACCTTTTATCTGAGTAGTTGAAATTTCTCCTCGTTGAACTTCATATTTTTTTGAGTGGCCCTTTGAAGTTTTGGGTTTGGGTTCCCCGCTTGGAGTCTTGCGGTGTCTTCAATGGAGGAAGTCCCCTTTAAAAATTACCTCGCCCCCCCCCTATGTGTGCAGTTGGAAGGTACAGAAGTTGTGTGGCAAGTACCTCTGGACCCACTTTTTTTCGGTTGGGGTGTTAGTATTGCAGAACTTCTTGAATTGCCATGGAAACCCGGAACTATCTTGTCCGTGCCCCCCAAGGGCTTCACCTCTGTCCCTCGTTTCTTGCCTCTTGTCTGCCGGGGCAATCGCCCTTTTTTTTCCCCTTCTAATTCCCTTTTTACTCTTAGGGCTAGAGCCCACGCTTTCTGCTTGCCAGTCATCGGCAGCTGGGCCTGAAAATATTCCTATCCATGCTACATCATCTCATTTTCCCCACAGTCCTTTTACGTCTTTTCAATCTTGTTTGGGGCGGGGGTTCTCCCTCAACTAGAAATCTGCCATTGTACTACCTTTTTAAACCCCCGGCATTTCCCCGGGCTTGATACCTCTCACTATCTCTCATTGCTCTGACCAGTGTAGTCTGCAAGGTGATGGAATGATTGGTGAATAAAAGTCTGATATGGCATTTGGGGGCTCACGATAAATCCCTTTTTCCCGAATATTGCTTTTTTCCCCAAAACCGCTCTCTTTTTGGGGGCCCCTTTCTCCCCTTAGATATGCATGTGTGAAATCCTTTTTCTAATGAACACTCCATCCTGGAGTCTTTTTTATCTCGGGAAAACATATGACACCACTTGGAGGTGTATCATCTTAGCCCATTCCCTTTGGCCTCTGTGGTATTCACCCCAAAAATTTCCCTTCTGCTTTTTTTTATCTCAAAGACATTTTCATGTGTTGTTTGGGGCCTCATTTTTTCCCCAGACTTTGTTCAGACCGAGGAAGTCCCCCAAGGTTGTTTCCCCGCCTACCCTTTTTTTTCTTGGCTATAAATGAAACCCTCCGTTCTTCCATCTCATATTTGGTCATCACTTTATGTGGATGACTTTGCTTTTAAAATGAGGGGGTGACTTTGCCTGGTACCCGGGGCCCCCCTTTAGGATGTGATTGACCCCCCTTTTCCCCCCGGGCCACTTTCATGGTTTAAATTTTCTGTGTGAAAACCAATTTCATTACCTTCACTAGACGTCCTCATGTCCCAGATATTCCATTGTATTTGCATCACATACCCGGGGTGTGATACAGTCAAGTTTCTTGGCCTTCTATTAAAATTTCCGGTTAACAGGGAAAACCCCCCTTTTTCCCCTTTGAAGACAGATTGCTATTTGGCTGACCCCCCTTAAAATTTTTGTGCACCCTTGGGGGGGAAGGGGGGGGGCAGATCGCGGACTCCCCTTTTTTTTATTCCGCACTAGTGTTGTCAAAGCTGGATTATGGGACCAAGTCTATTCTGGGGGGTTTTCTGCAACTCTTTCTAAGATAGATCCCCATCATCAGGATTTAATTTTTTCCTTGGGGCCTTTCATCCCCCGTTGAAACCTCTATGCTGAGGGAAATGTTCCTTCCTTGCTGATTTAGTGATGCTCACTGCCTTCATTACTTTGTCCCTCATGACTTTGTTTCCTTCTACAATAGGTTTTGGTTTTCAGATGTTAGTAGAGGCCCTTTTTTTATTGGCACCCCTCCTCTGTTTCTCTTCATCCCCCTCCAGTCTTCTCTCCAATTACCTCCCTCTTCCCTATGTTCATGTTTTTCTGCCTTTACCACCAGATGTAGCCAAACAAGTTAAACTTTGCCAGTTGGATTATTGTCACCCCCCCTCGTCATTATGTTGGAGTGCGTAAAAAAAAAGAATTCAGAGCTACTCATCAGAAATGTTCAAGATATGTCAAGTATTTTATCCCAGTGGTATATTACAGACCATTCTGGAAAAATACCCCGTTTCCTATAAATAAACATTTCACGGGGTGTGTGTGTGTGTGTGTGTGTATGTACATGTGTGTATGTGTATGTGTGTATGTATATACATGTATGGGGTGTATGTTATTATGTATATGTGTGTGTGTGACCCAACAATTAAAAATTTAAATCTCATTAATTGTGGGTGGGTGTAGACTAATAATTGCTCATTGCTTTATAATTTTTCATAGTGCAACCATGTACAGGCGTAAGTAAATTTACTTACATGATTCATTACCTTTAACTAGTGAATTAATTACCATTGTACCTTGTTCAGCTATCAAAAACTTTGGGGCCCAGTCCTGGCCAAAAACCCTTAATTTCACCTGTCCTTGAAAAGCATCAATTTTGCCCTGAATGCTTTGACATGGGGGGAATAGAACAAAATTAAATTTGTTTCACCTTGCAACTTCAGATTAAATTAAATTCATATGCTTATGTATGCAAAAACTGTCAATTTCAAAGCCAGTCAGCATTTGATAAAAGTGGTTATTGATTCTTTTTGTGAGAAATGAATAAATTTTCTTTTCGGCGAAGAACCATGTTTAAAACCCTTTTCCAAACTAAGCTATTGAACTGCTGCATTAAGGCGTCAACGAACTCAGAATCAGCTTCTTTCAGAAAATCACAAAACTGGCAATAATTAAGCCCATGAGATCAAATGAAATTCACTTTGAAACATTTTCCCAGAGTGCAAGACATATTCCTTATTTTCTGCAATTTTGTTGGGATAACAAAATCAGAAACATGAGCTTGAGAATACCATCCTCACAAGTTTTTGTTGATTTGTCCAATCAAACCTTTCTTCACCCCAGACATATTCTAATACAGTTTTCTGCAATTCTTTGAAGATGTCCTCTCTTGTTCCCTGTATTGCATGCTGTATTGATGCTAATTTTGTAAGACATTAAATTCATTGTCACACCACAGATAAAAATGCTATGAGTTGTGATGTGTCACTTACATTATTCAATTCATCAAGTGCGAGAGAATAAATAAAATTTCTTGCTTTGTCTCAATTGGAGAAATATATTGCTTTCTATACAGTGGTATTTTTAAACTTAATTTTAAACTTTCTTAGCTGAGCTAGTAACCCCATTTGCTCATATATCAAATAAATTTTCCTCATTGAAATTAACTGAAATCCATTAATCAGTTCCACCCCCCAAAAAAACCCCCCAAAAAAACAACCCCAATAATGCTAATATCAACTCTACAGCTTATTTTTCTATCACAATTGATCTAATATGACATAATAAACAATATAAATAACATAGAAACATGATATATACAATAGAATGAATAAAATATGTCATTATGTGATGAGTGGGCAGCCACTCCCAAAGTAAAAAAAATTTTCGCTCTGACAATATCTTCCATTCTTGCCCTTCTGAGGTCTTATTATAAGAGAAAACAAATGTTTGTGAGGCTAACTGCACTAGATCACTAGCTTCTAAAAAAACACTGAAACAAAAGCGATTTTTTTAGAATTTATTTTCGAGTTAGGAGACTGGCCTAAATTTTGGGTGAATATTCGGAAGTAAACGCGTAAAAGCCTTCGGGGACAAGGCACAAAATACACACCGTACTGCCCGAATTTGTCACGTCTGATTCCAAAAATGAAAATGTGTATTACTTGCCAGTCATGCTTATTATGCCTTATATCTATAAGCATAGACAATGGAACCCGAGTTTTGGGTGTAATCCATTCAGAAGTAGGGCCCAAAACCCAAAAGTGAAAGTCGAAGCAATATTTCCCATAAGAAATAATGGGGACAAAAATCATTACCCAAAAATATTCACAAAATTCATTTTTTAAAGAATAAATACAACACAAAACCGCACATATAAAAAAAGACGAGCTAAGACACTTTTTGGGTTTGACTTGGACCATTTACAAAGTCACATTTTTATATGTGCAGGTTGCGTGTGTATTGTTCCAGTCACGGGGGATTGTGCCTTTTTAGTTATTAATAATCTTTTAGTTTTACATACAGAAAACACTGAGAAATAAAAAATAAAGCACTAATTTTAATGGTTAAATGAACATTTAAAAAGTTTTACCTTTTGAAGACTCTTGTTGCCATATGGGGAGGCAGGAGAGTTTCTTTTGGAAACCCGGACAAGATATCCTTCTTGACACTATCAACTCTACGGCTTATTTATCTATCACAATTCATCTAATATGACATAAACAATTAGTAGTAGGTTGGTAGTCAGCAACCACCCAGGGGGGTACTACCGTCCGCCAGTAGTGTAAGAGCCTGTTTTGTTTTACATGATGGTAGGATTGCGTGTCTTTTTTTTTGTCTCATAAACATGCAAGTTTTCGGCGTCTTGCTATTTTATTTACACTTAGGTCACACTAAGCAAACATGACACGTTTATGTATACACACTCATCTGAGTTTTCTTTGATTTTATTTTAATAGTTCTTGTTCTTATTGCTTTTCCTTTCATATCCATGGGAAAGGAATAAGAATCTTTCCTCTGTAAGCCATGCATGTTGTAAAATAAACAAAATGCTGGGAACAATGGGCTAGAAACCCCCTTTTCATGTATAGCTTACTAAAAAGAAAAAGAAAGAAAACCGTCAAAGTGGGATGTTTGAATGTGCGTGGATGTTGTGCGAATGATAAGAAAGAGATGATTGTAGATGTCATGAATGAAAAGAAGCTGGATGTCCTGGTTTTAAAGGGGGGCAAAGCTGAAGGGGTAGGAGGTTTCAGTGGGGAGAAATAAATGGATTAGGTCAGGGGTTTCAAATAGAGTTAGAGCTAAAAAAGGGAAGTGGCAATAATGTTGAAAAAGTCAGTTATGGCAGGTAAGAGGAATATAAATGTATAAATTCAAGGATTATGTGAGTAAAATAAGGTTGGATGTGAAAAGTGGGGTTATAGTAAGTGTTTATGCACCTGGAAAAAGAGAGAAAGTGTAGAGGAGAGAGAGAGATTTTGGGAAATGTTGAGTGAGTGTGTGGGGAGTTTTGAAAATTGACGAGTAATTGTGGTTGGGGATCTTAATGCTAAAGTGGGTAAAAATGTTGTGGAGGAGTAGTACGTAAATTTGGGGTGCCAGAGGTAAATGTAAATGGGGAACCATTAATTGAGCTATGTGTAGAAAGAGGTTTGGTAATAAGTAATACATATTTTATGAAAAAGAGGATAAATAAATATACAAAGGTATGATAGCACGTAAGGAAAGTACAGTGGTCCCTCGGTTTCGTGCATTTTTCAAACTCAGAACATTTATGTAAGTGATTTTCGAAGTGCTGTTGCAAGTGTATTTCTGGGGGTCTGAAATAGACTAACCTACGGACATTATTTCTTAAGGAAGTAAATTCGTTCGGTAATGGCATTTTGAGCAGCATGGACGATTTTGCAAAACCGAGGGACCACTGTATTTTTGTTGATTATGTATTGGTGGATAAAGGTTGATGGGTAGGTTTCCCAGAATGTACATGTTTATAGAGGGGCAACGGATATATCGGATCATTATTTGGTTGTAGCTACAGTTAGAAAAAAGGTAGAGGGGACAAAAAAAAAATGGCAACAGCAAGTAAAGAGAGGTAAAAGTGTATAAACTAAGGGAGGAGGAAGTTAGGGTGAGATATAAGCAACTATTGGCAAAAAGGTGGGCAAAATTAAGTATGAGTAGTGGTTGAAGAGAGTTGGGGATATTTTTAAAAATGCAGTATTAGAATGTGGGGCAGAAGTTTGTGGCTATAGGGGGGTGGGTGCAGGAGGAAAGAGGAGTGAGTGGTGGAATGAAGAAGAAAAGGGGTGTGATAAAAGGAAAAAGGTAGCTTATGAGGGTTTTACAAAACAGAAGTGTTGATAGAAGAGCAGAGTATATGGAGAGTAAAGAAAGGTGAAGAGTGGTGAGAGGGTGCAAAGAGCAGATGAAAGAATGGGGGAGGCTCGTCAAGAAATTTTGCTAAAACAAGAAAAAATTTTGGGTGAGATAAACAAGGTAAAAAAAAGCCCAGGGGAATGAATTTGTCAGTTAAAAACAGAGTAGGGAGTTAGTAGATGGGGGGCTGGGGGGGGGAAGGGCGGGGGGGAAAATTTTGGGAACTTTAAATGTCGATGAAAAAGGAGGCGGAAATTTTATGCGGCCGGGAGGTAAACATCATTTAGGAGGAAGAGAGCAGGATGTGAGGTGGGGGAGGTGCGTGAGGCAACGAGAATGAAGGGGGTGAGAAGGTACCTAGGGATTCAGAGAGCATGTATAGTTCCCTTTTATATAAAGGGTAGGGGGGTAAAAAAGAGTGTAAAAATTATGAATAAGTTTTTCTGAGTATACCAGGGTTATTGAAAGAATTAGAGGTAAGACAGAGAGTAGGGTTGCAGATGAGCAAGGAGGCTTTAGAGTGGGTAGGGATGTTGATCAAGTGTTTACAGTGAAGCATATATGAACAGTATTTAGATAAAGGTAGACGTTTTCATTGCATTTATGGATTTTAGAAAAGGCATATGATAGAGTGGATAGGGGAAACGAATGTGGCAAATATTTGCAAGTGTATGGAATAGGTAGTAAGTTACTGAAGGCTGTAAAGTTTTTTTATGAGGATAGTGAGGCTCAGGTTAGGGTGTGTAGGAGAGAGGAGATTACTTCCGGTAAAGTAGGTCTTAGACAGGGATGTGTAATGTCACCATGGTTGTTTAATATATTTATAGATGGGTTGTAAAAGTAAATGCTAGGGTGTTGGGAGAGGTGTGGGATTAAATTATGGGGAAAATTTAAAAGCAAAATGGGAGTTGACACAGTTACTTTTTTCTGATGATACTGTGCTTATGGGAGATTCTAAGAAAAGTTGCAAAGGTTTAGTGGACGAGTTTGGGAATTTTGTAAAGGTAGAAAGTTGAAAGTGAACATAGATAAGAGTAAGGTGATGGGGGTATCAAACGATTTAAATAAAGAAAAATTGGATATCACATTGGAAGAGGGATTATGGAAGAAGTAAATGTTTTCAGATATTTGGGAGTTGACGTGTCAGCGGATGGGTTCATGAAGGATGAGGTTAACCGTAGAATTGATGAAGGAAAAAAGGTGAGTGGTGCGTTGAGGTATCTGTGGAGGCAACGTTATCCATGGAAGCAAAAGAGAAGGGAATGTGCAATATAGTGGTACCAACACTCTTATATGGGTGTGAAAGAAGCATGGGTTGCAAATGCTGCAGCAAGGAGGAGGAGGCTGGAGGCAGTGGAGATGTCCTGTCTAAGGGCAATGTGTAGTGTAAATATTATGCGAGAAAATTCGGAATGAAGTAGGAGAAGGTGTGGAGTTACTAAAGTATTTGTCAGAGGGCTGAAGAGGGTTGAGGTGGTTTGGTCATTTAGAGAAAATGGATCAAAGTAGAATGGCTTGGAAGCGTATAAATCCTGTAAGGGGAAGCAAGGGCGGGGCCAAGGGGTCATCCTAGAAAAGGTTGGAGGGAGGGTAAAGGAGGTTTTGTGGGCGAGGGCAGGACTTCCAGCAAGCATGTGAGAGTGTGTTAGATAGGAGTGAATGGAGACGAATGGTTTTTTGGGACATGACGATCTGTTGGGTGTGAAGCGAGGTAACATTTTGTGAAGGGATTCAGGAAACAGTTAATTGATTTAGTTGGACTTGAGTCTTGGAAATGGGAAGTATAATGCCTGCACTTTAAAGGAGGGGTCTGGGATAGTGACAAGCTGGGGACTATTCTCAGCTGTCGTATCTGACGCCTCTGTAAAGACGTGATTATGTATAAGTGTAGTGAAAGTGTTGAATGATGATAGAAAGTATTTTCTTTTGGGGATTTTCTTTCTTTTTAGGTCACCCTGCCTCGGTGGGAGACGGCCGACTTGTTGAAAAAGAGAAAGAAAAAAGAAACATGATACAGTGATACCTCGATTCTGATGGTCAAAATCGCCCTTTATGTAAGTTTATTTTTTTAAAATGCTTTTGTAAGTATATTTTTGGGGGTGTAAGAGGACTGATCCCTATTTACATTATTCCTTATGGGGATAAATTCGTTTAGTAATGGCACTTAGACAGCATTCTCGAACGAAAAATATCGTAACTCGAGGTACCACTGTACGTATATACTACTCTAGAATGAATAAAATATGTCATATGTCTCTCTCACTAACTTCGATGAGTGTTGCTGTGTTTGTTTGTTGTTAGTGTATAAGGGCTGAGAAAATATTGCCTTACATAGAGGTGGTGATGGCAGCAGCAAGGAGCGGCGGGGTGTTGTCAGTGCGCCCTAACTCCAACAACATTGGAGAAATCAGTTTTGTGCTGTCCTTTTTCTATCGCTTAATCGCTTAACTTACCTGCTACACTGTTAATGCTACACACTTTATCGCTGGTAACACTATAGCCTTTATCGACTTGTGCTGCTTTAGTATCGTACATATCGTAGACTCACTGAAGAAGGCACATTCTCCCCTCTCTCTTCCTCCTCCACTTTGGTACTTTGCTACAATTTCTTTCTTCAATTCTATCATGTTTCTCACTTTCTTTGCCAAAGAGGCTGCCACTATGAAGTTTCTTTGGGCCCATGGTGGCTTATTTCAGTTACAATCATTAAATAGCACTAAACTGAATTTATTGTGAAATGTTTAGACAAGCGCGAAAAGAGGGTAATGTTCACTTAAGGATAAACAAAGCTAAGACTGGCTCACGATGCCTGCCTTGGGGGCGGACAGAGTCTGAGCATGCGGCTGCAGCTTCAGGGCAAAGGCCCAGCTCCCGGGACAAAGTAGGCCGAAGCGGCCGAAACTCGCAGCAGCCAATACTCGGGGTGGCCCAAACTCGGGGATCCACTGTACAGTGGTACCTCGAGTTTGGGCAACTCCCAACTGAACAAATATGTATGTGTATTATTGTAAGTGCTTTTGTAAGGCGTATTTTGGGGTCTGAAGCGGACTAACCTAGTTTACATTATTCCTTATGGGAACAAATTCGTTTGGTAACGGCACTCAGACAGCCTTCTGGGCAGGTGGCGAAACTTGAGGTACCACTGTATATCCTTTGTCTGGATTTTTGGGTTATCCTCGTAATTTACACTACGTATAACTGTATTTATGTGTACCTGTGAGATAGAAACAGAGATAGACAGAGAGACAGATAGACAGAGACAGAGACACAGACAAAGATAGATACAGACAGGAGATAGAGACAGCCAAAGCAAATCAGCCAGCCAGCCGGCCATGACCACCCAACCAACAGGTCTGCCCGGTATGCTGCACATATTACGTATATTCCAGAATTGTTTCTCTTTACTTAGGGCATACGTTATATAACATTCTGGTGGGATGAATACCAGTGGTATCAAAATGGAAAGGATGTTACACATTGGTTATTATCAAAGTTTTTTACATTTCTCGGTATCTCCTGCAAGTGAGATATCTGAAGCTCGCTCATAACTCGGATTTTGGCTCACAACTCAAAGCAAAGAATCGGCCAGTGGCTCTGTGAAGAAAACTCACAATTTGGGGCACTCGTAAGTCAAAGGTACCACTGTATCCTCAATTCTACGAGCAACAGTATTTGGTGCAAGACTGAGGATTTTGAACTGATTTGCTTTTCTGAGCATAACTCTTTTACTGCTTCCATCATACACTCTTTGATCAGATCTCTATCAGTGAATGGCTTTCCTCTTTAGCTAACAAATAATCTTCTTTGTAACTGGCCCTGGTTCAGCTTCATTTTAAAGCTCTCTTCTTCCAATTTCAATTTGGCATATTCTATTGGGCTGTCCTGTCCTTTGAGCATGCAGAATTTACTTCCAACATTACTCCACCCCTCTGTATCCTTACTTTATCTTCCCTCTTTGCTAACGGCCCCACCTTTGACTCAGACTCCTAAAATAAAATAAAAAAAAAATAAAACATTTATTTCTTTGCAAAGGTTACAATGTGGTTTACATATCTTAATATGATTGAAGCAAAGAAAGCCACTATCATGCGAGGCATGATAGTGGCAACAGGCCCACATTACACAAACTTTGATAATACTTCCTTTAGCACTCCTCACAGCCCTTTCTAACTCTAACTGTTATCCTCTCCACCCCTGGCTAGTCTCTTCTCCAGCAACACCCATGGCCCTGCATGACCCTAGTGGATTTAGCACTTGGTTTTGATTATAATAGTAATAATTCAGCTCTCTTCTGCATAATAAAACTTGCTGGGAAAGCAACCTACATGGCATTGATTCAAATTTTTCCAAACGCTGTGTTTCTGTGAATTGGGAATATCTTGGTTATGTTTAGTCTCATAGATGCAGACATACATTGTACTCCTTCAAAACTGCAACAGTTTTGTGGAATATAAACACTCAAGGCTTTAACAAGATCTTTAACTTTAAGTGACTATGAAATGAAGGATTTATTAGTTTACTATTTATAAATATTTCAAGTTTCTGCAGCCTGTATAAAACCTTGTGGCCCACAAGCCGCAGCTTGAGACCCTTGCTTTAGAGGGACAGTAGTCAGGGCAAGATGCACACTGCTAAATTGGTTTTGACAAAGAAAGACATGCGAACCTCTGCCTCCTCAGTGGTTGGGGCAGAGGAGTTCAGCAGGTGGGGAAGCTAATGAAGTACCATGTGTTTCTAAGAAAAGCACAGTACTGTACCTGGAAAAAGTTATCATGCATTTGAACAAAGGTCAGAGTGCAGTGAGAGGATAAGGATAGCCAGGTCACGCTGAATGCTGGATAAATGGAAAGGGTCTTGTCAAGAGATAAGCTAGTGCTTGTCCATATATGTGCCTTTTTCCTCATAGATTACAAACTTCATATTCCCATTTTAAAAACAAGACAGTGATGGGAATACAGTGGTCCCAGTATCGTAAAGCTTCACTCAGAAGCCTGCTCAAGCACCATTCCCGAGCAAGATTTACTCCCTTAAGAAAAATGTCAAGTAGGTTAGTCTATTCAGACCCCCAAAAATACACTTCCACGAGCACTTACAATATTATACTTACATAATTGTACGATTTCAAGGGTGTACGTAACTCGGGGGACCACTGTATGTATAATTGATGTTGCAAAGTGGAAAGGATGGATAGTCAAATTTAACAAAGTTGCAGACAGCACGCTTGGCATCAATCCAGCAGTATAGGTTATTCCCCCACACCCAGTAAGTGTCCAGCACTGCTTTAATAAAAACATGAATTGTAACTTTGCAACCTCTAATCTTCCAGAGACCAGACCATCTATTAGGACTGGCGGTCAAATGTGATTTTGGCTACATTGTTCAGAGTAGCAACAGCATCCATAAAATTAAAAAAAAAAAAAAAAAAAAAAAAAAGGTCAGGTGAAAGTCTACACACAACAACTGATCCCATAACCAACCTATAATAATAGCAACAAGTTTATCATCAAGCACTTCAGCTCAGCTGAAGAGCAGAAATTATTATTCATGTCTCAAAATGCACTTCACTAACTGAAGTGTAGTATCTTATCCCTTCTAAGGTAGGGATGTTAGCTGTCGGTCTACATTAATCTGATGTTAGTTTCTTCTGTAAATGCAGCTATAAAAAGAAATAAAGGTGAATATTATTTCTCTGGGTCACCATGCCTTAGTAGGAAATGGTCAATGGTGAAACAAAAAAAGATAGTAGTTATATTGATGTTTATTTGTGTCAATAAATCTGGAGCTACTGTGTACTATACAGGTATGTACATAAAATTTACAAAAATGAACAAGTTGCCCACATAAAAAAATAAAAGCTACTAATCAGCCCCAGGAAAACTGGTCCCTCTGATACTGCTACAAAATCTAGGTTTAGAAGTAATACTCAAAGTGAGAAAAGCTGTGTAAATACAAGTCCTTATCTGACAGAAGTAACCAACTCTGTGCACAATAAACCATGTACAAATTAAATTTGAACCTTCTCAGACCTTAAGGCATCAGAATTGAACAAAGATACTGTCCCATTACAGATCACAAAATGTCAATATTTGAAAGCACTCCAGGATATTAATCATCCTATTATACTACATGTTAATATTTTTTTTTTTGCAAGTAGAGTTGGAAAACCTAGCCGTGTACATCAGTGGATGCTTAACCACAGCTGGTCATCTTATGACAAAAATCTGCATCAGGCCACTTTCTGATGAACATAACATGACTAATATTTATAAACTCTGCAGGACAATTTCCTGATGAACATCACTAATATTTAAAAACTTTGCAGGACACTTTCCACGATGAACATAACACAGCAAGAACATAAGAAAGGAACACTGCAGCAGGCCTACTACTGGCCTATGCGAGGCAGGTCAATTCTCTCACCGGCTTAAGCCAAAGCCTTAACCTAGTCAGGTCAGATCCACATTCACTTGAAGAACACAGCATCTGACCTAGAAGCCTAAAGCTAGTCAGGTCAACTCACACCCACTCATGTATTTATCTAACCTATTTTAAAACTACACAACATTCACTTAGCTTCTATGATGGTACTCGGAGTTTATTCTTCTCATCCACAACTCTAATACCAAACCGTGCTTTTCTATATCCTTCCTGAATCTGAATTTTCCAACTTAAATCCAGCTACTGCAAGTCCTGTCTGAAATGAATATTTTTAGCCCACGCTTTATTACATCCCTTTATTAATTCCTGTTTTCCATTTATACACACTCAATCATATCCCCCTAATTCCTATGCCTTTCTAGAGACTGCAGATTCAAGGCCCTCAGTCTATCTTCATAGGGAAGATTTCTGATACATGGGATCCAACTTTGTCATCCTCCTTTGTACGTTTTCCAGTGCATTTATATCCATTCTGTAATACTGTGACCAGAACTGTGCAGCACAATCTAAATGAGGCCTAACGAAAGATATATAGAGTTGAAGAACAACCTGAGGACTTCTATTATTTATACTTCTTGATATGAAGCCAAGGATTCTGTTAACTTTATTCACTGAACACTTATGCACTGTTATCTTGGTTTCAGATTACTGCTAACCAGAACTCCTAAATCACTTTACATAATCCAGTAATATTAGATCTACATTATTTAGTTTACATGTAGCATGGTTATTTTCCTGTCCAACATTTAGAACTTTACATTTGTCTATATTAAACTGCATCTGCCACTTCTCCTTACACATGCATCAGTAGGGTGGAATGGCCTATTTTGGCGTTATCAGTAAATTTGCTTATGTCGCTATTTATTCCCTCATCTATGTAGTTTATGTAAAATTATAGACAAGGACTAACACTGACCCCTCTGGAGACACTGCTTGTGATGTGCCCCATTCTGATTTCTCCCCATTTATGCAAACTCTCTGCTGCCTGTTTGTCAATATGCACTCTACCCATGAAAAAATTTCTCCTCCTATTCAGTGAGCCTTGATTTTCCTCAATAGCCTCTGATGTGGAACTCTCTTGAAAACCTTACTGAAGTCCATATACACAATATCATATTCAATACCATGATCTAACTCCTCAAATAGCTTAGTGAAGAAAGTTAGTAAATTCGTAAGATGGGAAAGCCCCTTTGTAAAACCATGCTGAGATTCATTAATCATTTTATGCCTTTCAAGATGGCTACTGGTGCCTCGGGAATTATTAGTTCATAAATTTTACTATGGAGGTAAGGCTTACTGGTCTATAGTTCGAAGCTAAGGACCTGTCACCTGCCTTGTAAATAGGTATTATACACACACAACCCGCACATATAAAAGAGGAGCTTACGACGACGTTTCGGCCCGACTTGGACCATTTACAAAGTCACACTAACACACAAAGACGGGGGAAGGGTATTTATAGGCAGGCAGACAAGGAGGGTACCAGAGAGTGGGAATGCAAAATGAGTAAAGTAGTGGAAGTGGTAAGTAGTAAGTAATAGTAGTAGTGGAGACAGTCATATTCTAGAGGAGCACTGCAATGGCTAGCGGCACTGGTGGGAGCCGAGAACACAGAGGAGAAGAAGCAGATAAAATAAAGGACAAATACAAGGCAAAAGAAAAGAAAGAAAGGAAAACCCATAGGAAAAAAGAAGAAGAGGAAGAGATGAAAGGGGAAGGAATCAGGTTCTGAGAGTCACTTGGGTGTTCCTGCAAGTTTAGAGCATTTAACAATGTAATGAGAGAGAGAAAGCATCAGCAGAGACAAGCCAGGGCTAAGATTCATACAGGGAAAGTTGTGTATAAGGGAGGATTCAGCCAGGCGCGAATGAAAGTTAGACGTGGGGTAGACAGTTTTAGCAGAAGACCAATCAATAGGATGACTGTGATCTCTGACATGACAGAAAAGAGCATTATTAGTGTCGGCAAGCCTAACACTATTTTTGTGCTCCCTGAGTCTGTCAGAAAGAGATCGGCAGTTTCTCCGAAGTACTGAGACAAGGAGCAAGAAATGAGTAGACACCAGGAGAAGTCTGTGGAGGGAGGGGGAGGTATGAACTAGATTAGCAGTGAAGAGTGTTAGTCTGAAAGGTAAATTTGATGTCTAAAGACGGAGAGTTGCTGAGATTAGAGAGACCAGAGATGTAGGGAAGGCAGAGGACTGGAGAGTTCTCAGGAGTAGAGGTTTAGGAGAGAAGAAAGTCAGTTTGGCACGAGAGAAAGCAGAGTCTATGAAATGGGAAGGGTAGCCCAGGCGGGAAAATGAATTATGAAGAGTGGAAATTTCTGCTTCAGAACTGGGGATCAGATACGGAGAGCACGGAAAGGGAGATAAGAACACTCTTCTTGACAGAAGGAGCATGATAAGAGAAGTAATGAATGTACATGCCACTGTGCATAAACTGCGGTACACGGAGGAAGGAAAAACCTGTAATTGAGCGGTGGACATGAACATCAAGGAAAGGAAGCAAAGAATTAGATTCCCAATCAGCTTTAAACTTAATGGAAGGGGCAAGATTATTAAGAGCATCAAAGAAAAGGTTAGGAAGAGACTTAGACATGAGGCCAAGAGAGCAAGGAGATGTCATCTACATGGCGGAGCCAGAGTGAGAAGGACGTACATCAATAGTGGGAAGAAGGACAGTCTCGAAGTATTCCATGTAAAGATTAGCAAGAACCTGGGAGATAGAGGAGCGCATAAGTGACACCAAAGGTTTTGAGAATAATATTTACCTTGAAAGGAAAGGAGTTAGAGTCCACACAAAAATGGATAAGATCAAGAAAGAAGACATCAGTAGATATAGGAGATGAAGTAACCCTTCATTGGCCTTCCTCCTCTAGGAAAAGGTAAGGACATCATCAGAGGACATTGATGAAGAGGACTCGACATCAAGATAAGCATCTTACAGGTCGGGAGAGAAGCGAACCCGTTCGATGAAGTCTTGAGTGGCGAGGTGGGCAGGAGAAAAAGTACCAAGAAAGGGAGTGAGGTTTGGCTAGCCAGGAAGCAAAATAAGAGAGGTAGAACCTCTAGAAGATATGATGGGGCGCCTAGTTGAATCCTCCCTTATACACAACTTTCCTGTGAATCTTAGCCCTGGCTTTGTCTCTGTTGATGCTTTCCTCTCATTACATTGTTAAATGCTCTAAACTTCAGAACACCCGTGACTTAACTGATTCCTTCCCCTTTCATCTCTTCCCTCTTCTTCTTTCTCCTATGGGTTTTCCTTTCTTTCTTTTCTTTTGCCTTATGTATTTGTCGCTATTTTGTGCTCCTCCCTCCTGTGTTCCTGCGTCCCACCCTTGCGTGCCGCTAGCCTCATTGCAGTGCTCCTCCCTAGAATATGACTGTCTCAGCTACTACTATTACTACTCACCACTTCCCTACACTTACTCCATTTTACCCCACTCTCTGGTACCCTCCCTTGTCTGTCTGCCTATAATCACCCCTTCCCCGTCTTTGTGCTAGTGTGACTTTGTAAATGGTCCAAGTCGGGCCGAAACGTCGTCGTAAGCTCCTCTCTTTTATATGCGGGTTGTGCTTGTGTATTGTTCCAGTCACGGTATTGTGCCTTTTTGTTATTTATAAATAAGGTATTACATTTGCCATTTTCCACTTGTCTGTACTATGCCAGTTTTGTAGTGATATATTGAAAGATTAGATAAATGTATGCTAAGTTCCTCTTTACATTCCTTTAAAACCCTTGCAAACAGTTCATCAGGGCCTGGGGATTTGTTAGGTTTTTAATTTCTCTCTTTGTCTGAGGACAATGTCACTAGTTACCCCAATCGTACATAGTTTATCGTTTCTGTTCTACCATAATTTATCATTTCTGGAATTTCGCTAGTATATTCCTGAGTAAAAACTAGAGAGGGAAATGAGTGTTGAGAAAAGTTCACACATTTCCTTATCACTGTCAGTGATCTGACCTGCAAAATTCACTGCTTAAGTGGGCCTATCTTGTCCCTAATCTTACTTCTGTATACAGTGGATCCTCGGTTTCGTACAGCTCCCAATTAGACTAGGTATGTAAGTGTATTTTTGTAAGTAACTTTTAGCCAAGGAAGTGTATTTTGGGAGTCTGAAACAGCTAATCTAATTTACATTTTGGCTGTGTGGGAACAAATTCGTTCGGTAACAGCGCTTGAACAGCATTCTGGAAAGAATTGCTCGACGAAAACCGAGGTCCCTGCCTGGAAAGAGCCCTTTTGGGTTAGTCTTGAATCCTTTGCAACTTTAGCCTCCTAATCCCTTTTTACTGTTCTTATTCCTCTTTTTTTATTTCTCTCTTTAATTGAATATATTGATTTCTTAACTGCCCATCCCCTCTTGCAGTCGCCTATATATGTGCCTCTCTTTTGACCAGTGAGATGTTTTAATGTATTGTTTATCCATTTGGGACTCATTTTTGTTAGATCTAATTTCCCTACTGGAACCAAAAGTTATCCTGCAGGGAAGCTACTTGAGTAATTAAGCAAACCGTCATATTGGCAATCAACACCACCAACCTGACCCATAGTCAGGTCATCCCAATTTAGCCCACCCAGGTAATTTCAGTCCCATGAAGTCGGCCAAGCGGAAGTCTGGGACAGAGACTTGATTGCATTATCTGGGTAATTCCATGATACGTATATTGAAACTAAGTGACTTGTGATCACTTTCCCAAAGCTCATCATTAACCTCAAGATTATTAATTAGTGATCCTTTGTTGTATGCTTCCAAGTCAAGCAGGTTGTTTCCTCTAAATTCAGTTTCTATCACAAACTCCTTTTTTAAAAGCAGAATTTTAGGCCGTATCAAGAAAGTCACTAGACTCAAGATTTCCTGTCACATTGTTCCAATCAATTTGTCTAAAGTTAAAATCTCCAAAATAACACAACATTTCATATCTAGACGCCTTATGAATTTAGTCCCACAGCAGCCTACCGCACTCCCTATCAAGGTTTGGGGGCCTATAAATCACTCCAATTAATTTTCATGACCTTGACTGTAGCCAAACAGATTCTGTGTCGATGTTTCTAATCTTATATCTTGTCTAACACAACAATTTAAATTATCTCTGACATACATCACCACTCACCTTCCTGTTGACCCTATCAGTGTGGAATAGCTTATAACCCTGTATGTTGCACTCAGAAGGCATTTCTCTATCTTTCAAGATTGACTCCGTTACAGCAATAATATCTATATTACCTGCGCCACAAGTAATCTTGTCCATATATCTTAATTCTTAGACTCCTTGCAGCATTATTAACAAAAAATATAGTTCACTATGCATCTAAGAATGGTTATGTAGAATTCTTCTTAAACCTTCCACTTACTGATTCTCAGTGTCATCACTTTCAACATTGACAGCCACATCAACTGAGAACATTTGACAAAGGATTCTAAATCATTTAAGTTTAAGAAAAAAAAAAGATGCTATTTTAAATAATTTCAACTCATGAGCAAAATATAAATAAATATAAACATAGTACAATACTGTATTAGTTTTCTTTTAAAATATAAACAGTGAAAATTGACATTACAGAAAAATGCTAAGTCAATTGTTTTACATGACATTTAATATTTTAAAATACAGAAATATTCAGAAATGGGTTAATCAGATTTCATAATCATTCCATTTTGTGTAAAAGTACTTAGAAAACTGTACAGATCTAAAATATTAATTTACAACACAATAGTATACAAAAAAGGGAACATGTTACAGTATGTAGGTAGGTCTACAGCTGTCACACCTTTCCAAATACAGTGGGTCCTAGGTTTTCGTGCATCTCCAAGCTCGGAACATTTATGTGGAGTGTATTTTCATAGGATGCTATTTGCAAGTGTATTTTGGGGGTTTGAAATAGACTAACCTACGTGACATTATTTCTTAAGGAGTAAATTCGTTTAGTAATGGCATGAGCAGCATTCTGGAACGAATTTTCGGCGAAAACCGAGGGGACCACTGTACCTAAAATTATGACTCATTATGCTCATTCTCATTATTAAAATTTACTAACATTAGCTGAAACCCAGTCATCATAATAATCAAAAAATTAAAACATTTTTGTATGAATTTAATGTTTTGATATTCTATTTACTGCTTAATTTGAATAGTACCTCATGAAATAGAGCAAAATTTTGAATGCTGGTCCCATGCTGTTTGTGACCTTTCTTATAAAGGCTGCCACAACACCAACAAATTTCTCATATCCCCTCCTTCTCTACCCACTTTAGCTATATTTGCACATTTTTGTACCCCCAACAAAATACATATTTTATGCAAGCATGAAGTTTTGGAGGGAGATTGAGAAAGTGTGAAACAAATAGACTTGGCAATTTAACAACAAAGAGGAAGATGCTAGATAAAGGTGAATGTGCTTTGAAGATGGAGGAATATTTTTAGGGTTATATTAATTGTTCACGAGAAAGAGAGGTAGTAATTTCATGTGCATTAGGCAGGGAGGAATAGGATGTTATTGGGTAAGGAAAATATATGAGTCTTGAGAGAGGCTGGTGCTAGCTGGACAGATGATTGAGAAAGTAAGTAGCATTCCACTTCATGTCAGCTAGTAAATAGTAAGATAAGCTATTGTTTCAAACAAGGTTGGTTGGGATACCTACTTTTGCAGTGGCTTTTTTGACTGTTTATTCAAACACATACAAAGGGAAAATTACAAGGATTAGTGACAGCAGCCACAGTTACTTTATAAAAGAAAAAAGTTTCAAAGTGTAAGAGCCCAGAGGAAAATTGTCTTTAGTATATTATCCACAGTAGGTGACTAAAATAATTAAAAAGTTTCTCTTTTAATTTAATATATACAGAAGGAGTTACAGCACCTGTTCTGCTTTGTTTATTCATTCTGACATACTGGCTTGAAAGGAAAAGTGTTTTCCACTTTCCCATGAGACATGAAATAAAAGAATAGCTTAAATAAGCACATAGTGTAAGCTCTCTCTGTGATGAGACCCAAATTGAAGCTTACCTAAATGCTTTATTCTCTCATTGCCTCATATTACCAAGCCTTTGTAAGTATATTTTAGAGTCTGTGTATGGATGCTTCAGGTATTTCTTCATTTATATAAGGGGAAAAAATTCACTGACAAAATGGCACTTGATAGCCCGACTGGAGCGAATTTTGCTCGTAGTAAGAAGGTACCACTGTATACACCTGTTATCCACGTGTTTATGAGATAGAAAAATAGAAAAAAACACCGACAATCCTACCATTATATAAAACAATTACAAAGTTTTGTTTCCACTCATGGCAGGACTGACGAGTACCCAATTAAGTAGTAGGTCTACCAACCTACTACTTAATTGGAAAGCCAAAATGTAATAGTAGAATTATTACAGAAAGAGTTAAGGGTAAGACATAAATTAAGACTGCAGAGGAACAAGGAGGATTTAGGAAGGGTAGGGAATGTGAAGACCAAGTGTTTACATTGAAACATGCCACGAGAACTATTGTACTTAGATAGAGGTGAGGAACTTTTTGTCACATAGATTTAGAAAAGCCATATAATAGGAGTAGGTTTTACCTGGAGAGAATTCCAGGGGTCAATGCCCCTGCGGCCCGGTCTGTGACCAGGCCTCATGTTGGACCAGAGCCTGATCAACCCAGGCTGTTACTGCTGGCCGCACGCAGTCCAAAGTACCAGGCACAGCCCGGCTGGTCAGGTACCGACTTTAAGGTGCCTCAGTCCAGTGCCTGCTTGAAGACAGCCAGGGGGTTTGTTGGTAATCCTTTGATGCTGGGAGGCAGTTGAACAATCTTGGGCCCTAGCTTATTGTGTTGTCCCTCAACGTGCCAGTGGCACCTGCTTTTCATTTGGGGGGATGTTACATCGCATGCGAGTCTTTGCTTTTGTAGGGAGTGATTTTCGTGTGCAAGTTTGGTACTAATCCTCGAGAATTTTCCACGTGTATATAACAATGTATCTCTCCCGCCTCGTTCTAGGAGTACAGGTTTAGAAACTTCAAAAGCGTTCCCAAGTAAAATCTACAGACAGTAATTACCTCTTATTCCCCAAGCACTGTATTACCCCTCAAGGTTAATCACTTCCCTACCATCTCTCTGGTGATTTAGGCCCAGGATAAGCTTGAAACCAAGTCCATACAATGTGACTTTTTGCACTATGTAAAATACAGTAGATGTGACTGGGGCATTAGCCAGTAAAGCTCCTCTTAATAATAATGGTGACTGTCCAACCTTGCCAGTGGTGTCTGCCTGAGGCAAAAAAAAGAAATAGTGTTTCATTACAAATTCAATGACGTGCAAAGATACTACAATTAAAAATAAAAAATAAGCTAACTACAAGTGGTGCCAGAACTTTCCATAATAAGAAATATTCATCACAATCAAAATTTGTATATTAAATAAATATCTTCCAACTCATATAATATAGCCTGTTACCAAGTGGTACTGATCTTCAACATTTAACAGTTATTAATCTATTACTTTATCTAACAAACTCAATTCTACACCAATCAAGGTGGAACACAAAAAAAATTTCTCTGGTGTTTAACCCTTTCACTGTTCAGACCCCTGAAATTAATACTGCTCTTTGTCCACACTTTAAAAAAATCTGAAATGGTACAAAGTTTTCTGGAAAATTTTTAACACAAAAAGTAAGAAATTTGATGAAAACTTATGGAACTGAGCAGGTCTCAAAGTTTGTAATCTCCAGTGATTTCACTCATTGAATCGTATTTTAAGCCAATTTCCATATTTCCATTGACCAAATTGTTCTTCAATCAATCAACTTTATTTCTGATAATAATACAAAGTGGAGTTTACATATTATTTTATTTATACACATTTTATGGAAATGATTATTACAAGAAGGCCAATAATATGCCCTAGGTATGCCTAGGCATTTCAATCTTATACTAGATCTTACTCTATAGTGACACAATGATTATACTGGTATTAAGGTTAAGTAATTGTAGTGATTAACTAGGTTTACAATTGAGGTAGTTTAAAAATTTAAGGAATTTAACAATTGGTTTATATATTAATGGAAATGGTGACGTGTTGGCATGATACAGTTTTATACTGGAGTGTCTTAGGCAACTGTATTAGCTTAAGAATTATGAAGCAATATTGTATTAGAATTTTGGTTACAGTCATGCAAATTAGGGAAATCACAGATATCAATAAGTGTATTTGCTGTGGATATGTGCAAGATAATGTAGTTTTCATGTGGTTAGCTACCGGTTGGGTGTGTAAGTGAAGATACTGTAAGATGTTTTTTAACGATTGCTTTTGAAAATGGAGGTTGTCTGCAGTTCTAGAGTTTTTTTCAGAGCAGGGAGTTCCAGATTTTAGGCCCTTTTATGTACATTGAATTTTGAATAAGATTTAGTCGGACACGGGGAATGTCGAAGAGATGTTTGTGTCTGGTATTATCAGTATGGGTCCTGTCACAACTGTTAAAGTGTTTTAGCTCAGGGTTAAAGTTGGAATTTATGGTTCTATAAATGTAGATTGCAGAGTAGTAAGTGTGGATGTTCTGAACAGTGAGTAGTTTAGGTCTTTGAAGAGTGGGGGGTTGCCTAGCGTTGGATTGCGTGATAATTCTTACTGCGGCTTTTGTTTGGAGTTATTGTTTGGCTTTAGGTGGGTAATTGTATTTGATCCCAGCACAAATGGCATATGTGAGTGAAAGGATAGATGAGTGAATAGTATAGTGTGAGTAGGACTGATTGTGGTACATAGTAGCATTATCTTAGAGGATCCCAACAGAAACAGCCTACAAGAAACACAACCCTTCAACTATTTCAACTACACTATAAATTCCAATTTAGTAATTTAGCCAATTTTACACACAAAATTAAAAAATACAAATTTAAAAATAGAGTCCATAATAAACAATGCAGACATTTCTGGCACTAAAAAAACAACATTTTCTCTGTTCATTAGTTTCATCCCCAGGCCTCTTACCTTCCATTCTGAATTCTTATTCACACAAAAATAAATTGTTCAGATAATAAAATATAACCTGGAAAAGATTGGTCATAGTTTACAGCATCTCAATAATTGAATCAGACCTATTAAAGCCCATAAATCAGACTGGGAGTTGTAAGGAAGCCTTAACTGTCCTTTTCAATATCAGCAAAAAACAAATATTTCCACTACTTTGAGCTAAATTTAAAGCTACTTCCACTCCTGAAACCAATCAAAAGCAACTTTATTTCCAGTAATATGTCTTTTATTTTATCAAAATGATACCAAGAAACCACCTATAAAACCATCTGAGAAAATATCTCAAAATCACTATTTTCAACCATACACATGGTCAGTTTTGTTTTCCCATCGTGCACTGCGAAGAGCAGGATTTTCTATATGGTGCACACCTACCGCATAGACCCATTCACATAACGCTAGGCCAAAATTTACCACTCTCAGCTTATCTGAGTGAACTGAGCTCATGACATAGGAGCTACATAAGGAACCCTGGCCTCAATGCTGTAGTTCTAAGTGACGAGACAGAGTCCATGCCATAGTTCTACGCCAAAAATTCTAGTGGCTTCAAATTTAGCACAAAAAGGCTGGTAGGGCTACATCTGAAGAATGGGTCTGCATGGTCAGTGTACAGTGAACAAAAAATTGGGGTACCCCCACATTGCACTGTGGGAGACGCCATCCTCAGTACCCATTGTTCATCATGCCTCGCTGTAGGAAAAACCTCACTCCTCGGGCAGAATCTTCTCTTCCCAAGTGACAGTTCTAACCCCAGCGTGAATGGGGACATGAAGATGAATTCTATGGTTCTAAACAGTTAGTGGCTAAAAGCAATGCTCAGGATGATGGAAATACAGTGGACCCAGTAGCAGACACCACGGAAATCATTACAATTATGTAAAGTATAATATTGTAAGTGCTTTTGTAAGTGTATTTTTGGGGGTCTGAAATGAACTAACCTATGTGACATTATTCCTTAAAGGGTATTCCGTTCGGTAATGGCATGAGGCAGGCTTCTTGAATGAAATTTTACTACGTTACTCGGAGGTCCACTGTATCATCGTCAATTTCGCCAACTTTGAGCCCTATTTTCGGCCAATTCCATTGTTCAGTCGACCAAACTCATAGCTATTTCTTTAGAACTCCATTTATTCCTATCAATTGGTACAAAAGAAACCACCAATTTACCGATTTCAACTACCCAATAAAGTGGTCAGAAATTGGCAATTTGGCCAATTTCATGCAGAAATAAAGAAGTTGTCATTTTCGAAATAGGGTCCAAGAATAAACAATGCAGACATTCCTGGCACCTAAAATAAGATGTTATCTGTTCATTAATCCGTCTTTAGGCCCCTCTTATATTACTCTTGCTTTCAATTTTGATTTTTTATTCACACAAAAAATAGAAGATTTAGTATTATGCAGACTATTGCATTATTGTAAAAATGGTATAAATAGTATCCAGTGCACTTGTGAAAGAGAATATTGAACTCACCAGTTGATGTGTATTAGGGCGCGTTTAAATGGTTGTTTACTCTTGAACATTGGCAAAAATTGAACATTTCCCATACTTTGATACATTTCAAAGTCATTTTCATTTCTGCCGTATGTTTTTCCATTCTATCCAAATGAGACCACGAAAAAAAGAGAATACAACCATAAATACTATATGAAAATAGACCTCAAAGTCGTTTTAATCCAAAAACACGGTCAGTTTTTTTTCTCATTATGCACTGCGTGCTGCAGGATTTTTTTTATACAGCGCACACTGACCACACAGACCCATTCTCTTATATGTGGGCCCTACCAACTCTCCCTTGATTGGAAGCCGCTAAATTTTGAGTATATATGGCGAAACAGTGGCTCGTGGAGACATATATATACGACCAAAACAGTCAAGGGTTAATGTTGCAGTTTTGTAGCTGCTTATGGAGGCTGTAAGCACGCCTCTGGCAAGAGTGATGGAGTGAATGATGATGAAGTTTTTCTTTGTCAGGCCACCCTGCCTTGGTGGGAAAGCGGCCTATGTGTTAATAAATAAATAATTAATCGCTAACCCATAGAGTGCAATTCCCGTAAGTTTTCCATTAAATTTCGTACTTTTGGTGTCATTACTATATTTCATGAAAAAATAATTTTTTTCTAATATTTTGCAACATAAAATATGTTTGCGACAGTCAAAGGGTTAAAGGAGGGTTTGTGATATTGGCACCTTGGAGGAAATCTAAACTGTCGTATCACAGGCTCCTCTGCTAAGACAGTGATTATGTATGAGTGAGGTTAAAGTGTTGAATGATGATGAAATTTTTTTTTGGGGGATTTCTTTCTTTTTGGGTCCACCCTGCCTCGGTGGGAGATGGCCGACTTGTTAAAAAAAAAAATCTTACATATTACAAGTAATAAAAAGTAAAATACACATACAGTACACTCATTACTTACCTTAAAATATTTGTAGTCTTAATGCAGGGTGAGAGGTGAATATTTAGTGTAGAAGAGGAAGACAAATAATGGAAGAAGTACAAAGAAGTTCACAGTAAAGGGGTTAGCTAGTGGCAACTTAATTAGAAATGATTAAACAGTGAACAAGGTATGTCGATGTTGATAATAATATTAATTAATAATAATTAACCCTTTCACTGTCAGTGTCATAGTACATACTACGGCTTCTTGACCAGTGTTGGTGCTGTAGTATTACGCTAAAATTCTGGCTTCTTCCAAATCAGTGGGAGAAAGCTGGTAGACCTACATGTGAGAGAATGGGTCTGCGTGGTCAGTGTGTGCAGTATAAAAAAATCCTGCAGCACGCAGAGCATAATAGAAAAAACTCCGACCGTGTTTTTGGTTTTAAATGCCGACTTTGAGGTGTATTTTCATATGGTATTTATGGTTGTATTCTCGTCTTCTTGGTCTCATTTGATAGAATGGAAGATTTATTACAAAATAGAAATGCTTTTGATTGGTTTCAAAATGAAAGTACCTTGAAATTGGGCTCAAAGTATTGGAAATGTTTGATTTTTGCCAATGTTAAAGAATAAACAAATGATGTTACCGTCCAATACGTGTCCAACTGGCCAGTGTAATACACAGTCACAAATGGGTTGACATTATTTATACAATTATTACAATAATTCAAAAGTCTGCACAACAGTAAATCTTCTATTCTTTGTGTGAATAAAATTCAAAATGGGGAAAGCCAGTAATATAAGAGGGCCTGGAATGTGACTAATGAACAAAGAAAATGTTATTTTAGTGCCAGGAATGTCTGCATTGTTTATTCTGGACCCTATTTTAAAACTGGCATCTTTTGAAATTTGTGTGAAATTGGCCAAATTGCCAATTTCTGACCACTTTATTGAGTAATTGAAGTGTAAATAGAAGTAGCAAGACAAACCTGAAATCTTGCATATTTATGATTTATGAGAGAGAAAAGACACCAGTAATCCTACCATCATATAAAACAATTACAGGCTTCTGTTTTACATTCACTTGTGACGGTAGTACCTCCCTGGGTGGTTGAAGTATCTATCAAACTATTACCTAGGATTATTATTATTATTATTACCATTGACATACCTTGTTCACTGGGTTTAATAATTTCTTAGATGCCACGAGACACTGAAATGTAAACACACAGACAAACACACCATCTAACCCTTTACTGTGAACTTCTTTTATCACTTCTTCCATGTTCCTTTTGTTTTCCTCTTCCAAGTGCTGCTGCACTTCCATCTTATACTATGGGGTGCACAATAAAGTATAAATTTGTACAAATATGTAGTCTTGAAGACTTTGAAAGCTAGTGTACTGAGTGGCTGCTTAGGAAGGAGATTGAGATGCTTGATACTGTGCTGCCCCGTTCCCATTACCCACATTCTCACTGGCATACAATGACATCGGGAAGAGCCTGTCGTAACTCTGAGTTGTCAGTAAACAAGTACATCGGTAAGTGAGGAGAGGCTGTATATGACATTCAAAGTGCTCCAGAGCAATTGTTATTATTATTATTATTATTATGATTATTATTACCATCAATTATCACAAGGACCCCAATGGAAATAAGTCACTTTGACTTTTTGGGTTATCCTGGAGTAATCTACATATGCTGCTATGTAATAATTTATGTACTGTAGTTATGTGTGGCTGTACCTGAATAAAACACTTATTCATGAGAGATGTAGAGATATTCCAAGAATGTAACTTTACATGAACACACCAGCTAACTCCTTTACACTGAACTTTTTTTGTACTTCTTCATTCTTTGCTCTTTTCTTCTTCCTCATTCTACAATAAATACTCACCTCTCTCCCTACATTAGGACTACAAATATTTTAAGGTAATGTGAGTGTACTGTATGTATATTTTACTTTTGTTTTTAATACAGTTCTAGTTTTTAACATACTAAACATGTTATAAATGGTGAGTGACATTAAAACAATATCTACGAATGGTGGCACAAACCCACTACCATTACCGTATGCCTGAAATATCAGTAAGGGCGGCTCGTGGTTGCTGACCAATTCACTTACCGACCTACTCTTAGAAATCTAACTCGGTCATTAAATGCAGGCGTACCTGTATGTATATATAATAGAACATTAGTAATATGGAACATTTTTACCTGTTTATTTGTGTAAACAAGTTTTGTAAACAATAAACCGATGACAATATTTGTGCAGTTATTGTGTTGCATACAATGAGTGTATATATATACATTGTGCATTATATTGGTCTCACAGGCCACAAAAGTTACTGGAAAAAATATTAGAAAAGCAAAGAAAAACATACAATAAAATTAAAAAACTATTATGGAGTGCATGGCAGGCGCCAATGTTGATGTCAGCTGGTCATTTGCTGTCAACTTCACGCCTCTATATCTCAGCAAGTACTGATATGAATTTTTTTTTTCATTACCTTGACAAAAAATATACTCATTTTTTTTTTTTAATTCTTGGACCCTAAGAGCAATTTTCAGATCAGGGGTCTGGACCCTAAAAAGATTAAAGTATGATATTAAAAATGACAAGACTGATTGCATTTTGAGAAATAATGTTATTTACTAAGCACAACACCATCAGAAAGGCCTGACAATACAGTAAATAATTCTAGAAAAATCTTGATTCTCAGTATCACTTGAAATTCTCCTGACTAAATCACCCACATTTTACATACATTAAGAGTGTTTTAACTGTATTTTTGTCGTATCTTCCAGTTCTGAAGCTCCATGCTACACTGGCCCAAGCAGAACATGAAGAAAAATGTGCTTAGAGTACACTGAGGAAATCCTGCAAAAGACATGAGAGGTCTTGAAGTACAAAAAAATGATCATTCCTTCTTAGCAAATAAGCATTCAGTTACAATTAAATGGAAACACACTAACAACCAAAACATGAAAATATGCACAAATACCTTTTAAGAAAGCAATTTAATTATAAAGAAACTAAGATGATACTTGAATCAGTATAATGTGTGCCACTCTGATATTTCAGCAATGCAAAATACATTTCATAGCCAAAAAAAATGAGGTTTGTAAAAGAATTAATTAAACATGAAATAACATGTAACACAAAATAATATAAACTGTAATACAGTAATAAAATACTTTATATAAGGCAGTGTATAGTCTGCACACTGCAAGTAAAACTGGCAGAATGATGATGGAAAACAGAAAAATGCTGGATGGTAGTGGTAGGCGAGTCAGTCTAGATACAGGAGGGCCCCCATTTTACAACGATTCGCTAATACAGACATTTCAAATTATTTACAGTGGACCCTCGGTTTTCGTGCTTAATCCGTTCCAGAGGGATCGACTAAAACTGAAATCAACGAAAACTGAAGCCATTTTCCCCATAAGAAATAATGTAAATTCAATTAATCCGTTTCAGACACCCAGGAGTATTAACAAAACATATTTTTTTTAGAGATTAAATATAGATTTACATACAGAAAAGAATGACAAATAAATATAAAGCACGAATAACATGTATAAATGAACATTTAACATCACACTTACCTTTATTGGCGACTCTTGTTTGTGTATGGAAGATGGAGAGGAGGAGAGAGTGAGGCAAGTTTATTGTTGGGAGGCAGGACAAAATGCTTCAATTTGACACTAATATCTGATGTGCAAAGTTTTGTTGAACAATTTCACCCTGAGCAAGCTGAAATAAGCCATCTCTGCAACTAGTTCAGTGACAGAGCCATGTTGCACTTCAGGAAAATGTTAGAGGTGCCAGAAACAGAGCACTCTTGACAGTTATTTTTTGAGGCAGGGGCCCAGTGACTCTCAAGCTGGTCCTAGTGGCATTAAAAGAAAAAGAAGGGAAGTAGCCCCAGATAAGGACTTGTTACATGAAGTCCTTATGGAGGGGGATTTCCCTTCCAAACACTAACCCCTTCCCCTGTCCTCCTCCCTATCTTCCAGATGCCAGCAACTCTCTTCAATAAAGGTAAGTAAATGTTATTATGGTAGGGTGTGTAAAAGAAGAATACTGAAAGTGAATATAGGAAAGAGTAAGGTGATGAGGATAACAAAAAGATTAGGTGACAAAAGATTGGATATCAGATTGGAGGGAGAGAGTATGGAGGAGGTGAATGTATTCAGATATTTGGGAGTGGACATGTCAGCAGATGGGTCTATGAAGGATGAGGTGAATCATAGAATTGATGAGGGGAAAAGGGTGAGTGGAGCACTTCGGAGTCTGTGGAGACAAAGAACCTTGTCCATGGAAGTAAAGAGGGGAATGTATGAGAGTATAGTTATACCAACAATCTTATATGGGTGTGAAGCATGGGTGATGAATGTTGCAACGAGAAGGCTGGAGGCAGTGGAGATGTCATGTCTGAGGTCAATGTGTGGTGTGAATATAATGCAGAGAATTCGGAGTTTGGAAATTAGGAGGAGGTGCGGGATTACCAAAACTATTATCCAGAGCTGAGGAGGGGTTGTTGAGGTGGTTCGGACATGTAGAGAGAATGGAACGAGATAGAATGACTTCGAGAGTGTATAAATCTGTAGTGGAGGGAGGCGGGGTAGGGGTCGGCCTAGGAAAGGTTGGAGGGAGGGGGTAAAGGAGGTTTTGTGTGTGAGGGGCTGGGACTTCCAGCAAGCATGTGTGAGCGTATTTGATAGGAGTGAATGGAGACAAATGGTTTTTAATACTTGACGTGCTGTTGGAGTGTGAGCAAAGTAACATTTATGAAGGGATTCAGGGAAACCGGCAGGCCGGACTTGAGTCCTGGAGATGGGAAGTACAGTGTCTGCACTCTGAAGGAAGGGTGTTAATGTTGCAGTTTTATAACTGTATAGTCATCCCTCCGTTTTCGTGTTTAATCTGTTCCTGAGGATGCACTAAAACTGAAACACACGAAAACTGAAACCATTTTCCCATAAGAAATAATGGAAATTCAATTAATCTGTTCCAGTCGGCTACACGGATTGAACAGAATTCATTCCTGTCCAGGCTGGTAACCAACAACAACAACAACAACTGGATTGTTGACAAAACTCCCGAACATTGTACACTCTCATTCTCTCTCGTTTATTCATTTAATCTTGTTTACTCACCTCTCACTCTACATTAAGACTGCCTCTTACCACCACTGCCTCAACCAACAAACAAGTACCACTGCCTCTCACCACCACTGCCTCTCACCACCACTGCCTCAACCACCACTAGTTTCCAGTCAGCTTCACGGAGTGAACAGAATTCAATCCTGTCCAGGCTGGAAACAGCAACAACAACTGGTTTGTTGGTGTATGAGAGAGGCAGGAGAGTTTGGAGGCAGGACAAGATAGCTCTTCAATACGACACTAATATAAACTCTACGGCTTATTTATCTATCACAATTCATCTAATATGACATAATAAACAATATTAATAACATAGAAACATGATATATACTCTAGAATGAATAAAATATGTCATCATGTATGAGAGAACTGGCGGTAGTATTGTTTTTGTTGGGTGGAGGTCGGCAGCGCAGCAGGCCGCCACCAGCTCTATTCACATAATGTATATAATTTATAAATAATAAATATTTACACTTAAATTTACAAATAAATATTTACACTTTAATTTATAAATAGGAATATTCACACTTCATAAATAAGAAAGATTTACACTTACCTTGGAGGAGATGTTGGCAGACAGCAGCTGTAGTCTGTCCCTATTTTCCCTCAAACAAACAATGGAGGAGTTAGGTTTTGTGTCGTATTTTCTATCGATTAATGGCTTAAATTACAGTCATCCCTTGGTTTTCGGTTTTAATCCGTTCCAGATGGATCGGCTAAAACCAAAACTATTTTCCCCATAAGAAATAATGGAAATTCAATTAATCCGTTTCAGAAACCCAGAAGTTTGGAAAAAAATTTTGGGGGCCTTAAAGATAGATTTACATGCACAAATGAATGAAATGAATGTGGCACTTACCCTTACTGAAGACTGATGGTGTTTGATGGAAGAGATAGGAGGGAGAGGGGTAGAAACCCTACTTTTTGGAAGGGAATCCCCTCCATAAGGACTCTAGGTAACAAGTCCTCATCTGGGGTCACTTCCCTTCTTTGTCTTTTAATCCCACTAGGACCAGCTTGTGATTCACTGCACACCTGTGGCACTAAATATCTCTCCAGAGAGCTCTGTATCTGGCGGCTCTTTAAAATGTCCCTAAAATGGGACATGGAATTGTCATTGTAAAAGTAGCCAGCACGGATTGCAACATCTTTGTCAGGGTGATGTTCCTCCACAAATGATTGCACCCTACTCCACATTGCACAAATCTCCTTAATCTCTGAAGAAGGCACCTTACATCTTTCTTCCTCCACTGAAGCAATTTCCTCAGATCTGTTTTGTTGTTGTTGCAGCTCAAGCTCTTGCAGCTCTTCAGTGGTTAGATCTTCATTGTGGTCCTCCACCAACTCTTCCACATCCTCTCCATTCACATCCAACCCCATGAAGTCCCCAATTCCACAATACTTTCCACAACTTCCATAGGCTCATCAGGTTAGCTTCAAACCCTTCAAAATCCCTCTCTTGTACACAATCTGGCCACAACTTTCTCCAAGCAGAGTTCATCGTCCTGGAGGTCACTCCCTGCCAAGCTTTATCTATAAGGCCTATGCAATGGAAGATATCGAAGTGACCCTTCCAGAACTCTTTTAGGTCAATCTAGTGTCTGAGGTTACATCAAAGCACCTTTGAAACATTGCTTTGGTGTACAGTTTTTTAAAGTTTGCAATGACCTGCTGGTCCATGGGCTGGAGGAGAGGAGTGGTGTTAGGAGAGCAAGAACTTCACTTTTACAAATCTGAATTCCTTAGACATTTGGTCTTCCAAGTCTTGAGGATGACCAGGAGCATTGTCCATTACCAGGAGGCACTTAAGTGGCAATTTATTCTCCAATAGATATTTCTTCACACTGGGGCCAAACACTTGATTAAACCATTCCAGGAAAATTTCCTAGTGACCCATGCCTTAGCATTAGACTTCCAAAACACACACAATTTACCTTTGTCAACACTGTATTTGCCGAACACTCTGGGATTTTCAGAGTGATACACGAGTAAAGGCTTCACTTTTAAATCCCCACTAGCGTTCCCACATAACATAAGAGTTAGCCTGTCTTTCTAGGCTTGTGTCCTGACATTGCCTTTTCCTCCTTGTGATGTAGGTCCTCCTTGGCATTTTCTTCCAAAAGAGGCCTTTTTGTCACAATTAAACACTTGTTGGGGTTTAAATTCTTCTGCCTGTACATATTGTTTAAACTGCGCAAAAATTTTTTCAGCCCCATCTTTATCTGAACTGGCACCCTCACCATCCCTTTACAACACTGTGTATGCCAGTTCGTTTCTTAAGTTTTCAACCAGCCTTTGCTGGCCTTAAATTCATCAACCTCAACACTGGTTCCAGGCATTTTCTTTACAAGATCGGCATGCAACAGCCTTGTTTTTTCACATATGATGGATTGCCATATCACCCGCTAGCATTTTTTGGTTTATCCACACCAATAACAATTTCTCCATATTTTCCATTGTTTGTGATCTCTGTTTCTTTATCGTATTCACCCCTTTGCAACATTAGCTTCCGTGATTTCCTTTCTCTTTGCCACAATGGAACTGATGGTTGATGGGTTTTTCTTGTATACCCTGGCGACTCAATATGACACCACTATCATATTTTTCTATTATTTCTTTCTTCAGTTCTATTGTTTTTCCTCACTTTCTTTACCAAAGAACTGGCACTAGGAGCTTTCTTTGGGCCCATGGTAGCTTATTTAGTAGTCACACACAATAATCAAGGGCCAAAAACAATGAATTGTTAATAAATGTTTTGTATAAACTCCGGGGGAGA
The DNA here is from genome assembly GCA_009830355.1 of Cherax destructor. Classification (NCBI taxonomy): domain Eukaryota; kingdom Metazoa; phylum Arthropoda; class Malacostraca; order Decapoda; family Parastacidae; genus Cherax; species Cherax destructor. The sequence goes on along the minus strand of WNWK01020567.1, from coordinate 2,447 downwards.
TGTTCACTCAAGCGTAAACAATGCAGACTGCGTGGCAAGGGCGTGGGAGGTGCGTGGGTGGGGGGCCTCGGCCTTTGTATGTCGCGGCACTAGTGGACAGGCCCCATACGATCGGCGAAAACTAAAATAATCGGCAAACTGGCCAAATTTTCCCTGAAAAAGTCGGTGAAAACCCAAAATCGGGATAACTGGGAAAAGCGAAAACCGAGGGATGACTGTCTTCTACACTGTTAATGCTACACTTTAACGCCGGCTGGTGTATAGCCTTTATCAACTCCACTTTGATACTTTGCTACGATTACTTTCTTTAATTCTATGTGTTTCCTCACTTTCTTTACCAAAGGACTGACACTAGGAGCTTTCTTTGGGCCCATGGTGGCTTATTTAGCAGTCACACACAATAATCAAGGGCCAAAAACAATGGATTGTTAAGAAATGTTTAGTATGAATTTCGCAGGATAATGTTCACTCAACCAGAAACAATGCACACTGCCTGAGAATGCGCGTGGGAGGCGGGCTTGCAGGCTTTGTATGTGCGCTGGGCACTGGACAGGTTCCGTACCATGAACAAAACGGAGGAATCCACAAACGAGGGTGAATTTTCCCGAAAACTGCACGAAAACTGAAACACACAAAAACGAGATACCGAAAATGGAGGGACCACTGTACTTACATATGTACGATTTCCCGGGGGGTTCGTTACTCGGGGGGACCACTGATTATATTATTAGAATTGTAATGGCCATGCACCTCTGACAAGACAACTGTTGAATGAATAATGGTGAATAGGTTTCCTGATTTGTTCAATTACTTAAAAGGCAAAGAAGGAAATTCTGGTGGGTTGAATGTGTTTTGGAGTAGGTGCAGATAAGAAGGAAAATTGATTGTTAATGTTATTAATAAAAGAAGCTCAATGTCCTAGCAATAACTGAAATAAAGCTAAAATGTGTGGAAGAATTTCATTGGGAAGGGGTAAATGGGATTAAATCAGGTGTAAATGAGAGAATCAGAGCTAAAGGAAAAAAGTGGGCTATAAGTGTATAAATTCCCAAAACTTGCGTTGATTAGGATAAAGATGGATGTGAGAAGTGTATGCATCTGGGACAAGAGGTTTGTAAAAAGAGAGAAGTAGAGATTTGGAGAGGTCTTAGGTGAATGTTTAGAGACGACCAAATGAGAAAAAATAAGTACAGTGGACCCCGGTTTACGATAGTCTCCCAAAAGCCCTTTTTTGTAAGTTTATTTTGTAAGTGCTTTTGTAAGTGTATTTTTTTGGGGTCTAAAAAGGGTAATCAATTTACATTATTCCTTTTGGGAATAAATTTGTTGGTAATGGCACTTGAACCATTCTTGAAGGAAAAAAAGCGTAAGGGGGTCCACTGTATTGTGGGGACCCAAATGTAAAGTGGGGGAGACTGTTATTGATAGTGTCGGTAAATTGGGGGTAATGGTGATTGACAATTGGGTCCCTTTTAATTAAATTGTGTATAGAAAAGTTTATAATAATAATCTTATTTTGAAAATAAAAAAGGATAAATAAATATACCAAATGAGTGTAAAACAAAAACCCGTAATTTTTTAAAAAGTGGTAGGTTGCTGGTGTCTTTTTTTTTTCTCATAAACATCAAATTTCAGACATCTTGCTTTTTTACATTTGGTCCCTGCACATACATGTACAAAAATATAACACCCCCCCGGGTTTTTTTTTTATTTTTTCTAGTTCTTGTTCTGGTTTTTTCATCTTATCTCCATGGGAAGGGGGAATAGAATTCTTCCTCCAAAGCCCTGGTGTGAAAGGGGTTAAAATGCTGGGGAACAAGGGGCGAACCCCCCCCTTGTACATTATAAAGTTAAAAAAAACTTTTTTTTTTTCTTTTGGGCCACCCTCCCCCGGGGGAAGGCCTTTTTGGGGAAAAAAAAGAAGACTGTAGTAGTAGTAGATAAGGGGTTTAAAGGGTAACCCTAGAATGTGCATGTTTTTGGGGGAAAAAATATATTAGAAAATTATTTAGTGGTAGCTCTAAAAGGGAAGGGGGAGCAGCTGGGGCAGGAGAATGGAGGCTGGGAAGAAAAAGGAAATGAATGAACTTGGAGGAACAGTTTTTGGGAAAAAATAACAACTAGTGGAAAGGGAGATAGAGGGACAGGAGGTTAGAAAGGTATGGGAAAAAATTTAAAAATGCAATACTAAATAAGTACTGGTAAGGAAATTGGGAATGATTAGGTAAAAGGGGGTAAGGAAAAAGGGGTTCGACCCGTCCCTTTCCCTTTTCCCAAAATGATGCAATATTCAATAAGCCTCTCTTTTATTCATTTTATCCCTTTAGATAATGTTTTCCCCCTTTTGAAAATTGTTCAGTCTGCTATTCAATTCCCTCCGAAGGTTTTTTTCCCTAAAAAAAGAAAATTAGGTTAATCAATTTTAAACCCAAAAAAAAAACTTAAAA
>WNWK01020566.1:0-35594 GCA_009830355.1 Cherax destructor | reverse complement strand
GGTGTTATGCCTGGGTTTTTTTTGCTTAGGGTGAGTTTTGTGTGCAAATTTGGTACTAATCCCTCTAGGATTTTCCAAGTGTATATAATCACGTATCTCTCCGCCTGGTTTCTCAAACTGAATCTACAAGAACATTGTATTGTCAAAAAAGAACTGGCAAAAGAGTTAGAAGATAGTAGAACTGTACATAAAGGAACTAGCAGATCTGTTGTGCATCTTAATGAAGTGTGTTTAAGTTAAACATATCTATGGAAAAAGGTAACGGGGTCAGTAGATTACAGGATGGTTTACTACTAGATTTTGACCAGGCTATAAGTATCCCTGGCATTACAGCCTGTATGGAGATGCTAGTCACTTGAAGTGGAAAGTTAATGGTTAAAGACGGGTCCTCACTCAGGAACATTATATACTACAGTGGACCCCGGTTTTCGTACTGCTCCAAACTCGAACAATTATGTAAGTGTATTTTGTAATGCTTTTGTAAGTGTATTTTTGGGGTCTAAAAGGACTAGTCTAATTTACATTATTCCTTATGGAATAAATTCATTTAGTAATGGCACTTGAACAGCATTCGGGAAACGAATAAATTACAAAACCGGTCCACTGTACATATATCTTACTGACAAAACATCCAGCCTTTCAGAGACACCACTAGGCAATCCCTTCAGGAAAAGCAAATCACTTCTTTTTTAATGATATCTGGTATGGATATGGAAATAAGTCACTTTGACTTTTCTGGGTTATCCTAGGTAATTTACACATATGTTATTGATAATGTGAAATTATTTTAATACAGTAGACCCCGGTGTTCGTAATTTTTTTTTTTATATTTTATTTAAAAAACATGACATATAGTAAATTAACATATCAAGGACTTTCACAAAATCCATATTAATCCATCCAACAAATCCTTCTCCACTATATACAGAACCCCATTCTGTAATGTTACTCAAGACCCTTTCTGTACATTGATGTTATCCAACAAACAACCCACACTAAGAAATCCCTAAAACCCCATAACAAACACAATAATGTACTCCTTGCAATACATATAGGCCACCAATTACAACTTAACCCTTAACGGTCCACACATATATTTATGTTGCACTGCTACTGCCCCAAACAAAATTTACGTTTTATTTTCCTGCCTCAATTTTGGCAATTGGCCTGGATGCCTGGTCAGCATAGAAAAGGTCTTAACACTCCGGGGTGTGCCATATTAAAAAATCTGGGACCACTTAGTACCTTGTGGGAGCACCAGTTAAATTGAGGCCAGCTGAGCAAACACTGCGGCAAACACCATAGATTCACTGTGTCATGTCATTTTTAACACTCCTTTGAAGTGGAAAGTGATGTCGGCAGGCTGGCAGGCCAGCTGGTTGCTGCCTGCCTGGGGACCTGGCTGGCAAACAGCTGGTTGGCCACCTATCTCTGTCTGTCTGTCTGTATCATCTGTCTCTGTCTCTATCTCACAGGAACACATACGTAAATACAATTACACTGGTCCCCCGGTTTTGCGAAAATTGTTCCAGAATGCTGCTCAAGTGCCATTACGAATGAATTTACTTCCTTAAGAAATAATGTCAGTAGGTTAGTCTATTTCAGACCCCCAAAATACACTTGCAACAGGCACAAAATACACTTACATAAATGTTCGAGTTTGGAGATGACGAAAACCGAGGGACCACTGTATACATAGTGTAAATTACCTAGGATAACTAAAAAATCAAGACAAAGTTTTTATAATGTGCTTGTGATCTGCGTAATACCATTTTGGTTCATGAGCTACTCTCTGAGACAAGCAGACAGAAAGGAGGACGACACACAGGCAGACAGAAAGACAGACCACAGACAGACAGAAAGACAGCACACAGACAGACAGATCAGACAGACAGACAGGTTTTGGTAACAAATAAGAACAATGTAAGCTGTCAAATGTCATCACTGTAATTACTGGACTGATAAGAAGAGATAAGACTATGGCCTCCCGTCTCATGAAATGTCACCAGAGACATTAGTGGAGATCAGATGAGATAAGGCAGCGACACAAATCTTTTATTATTATTATTATTACAGTGGTCCCAGTTATACCCCAAAAATCGTACAATTATGTAAGTATAATTTTGTAAGTGCTTGTGGAAGTGTATTTTGGGGTCTGAAATAGACTAACCTAAGTGACATTTTCCTTAAGGGGTACAGTCAACCCCGGTTCTCGTCGGTAATCCGTTCCAGAGGGCCCGTCGACCACCGGTTTGGTCGAACTCAATTCTATTTTCCCATAAGAAATAATGGAAATAAAATTAATCCGTTTCAGACATCCAAAAATATTAAAATAAAATATTTTTTGAACTTTTTGACATTAAATAATACATAATTTTATGAAAAATTAAGAAAATAATAGTACAATAACATGTCACTTACATTTATTGAAGAGTTGTTGATGTGTGGAAGACGGGAGGATGGGAGAAGATGGAGTAGTATGCTAGTGTTTGGAAGGAATCCTTTCCATTAACACTACAGGTGGCAAGTTCTTTTCTGGGGTTACTGGCCTTTTTTTTTGAATGCCCACACTCCCTGCATGCCTGCTCACTCCCCGCATGCCTGCTACATCCCTGCATGAATCTACATCCTGCATGAATGTTACACTCCCTGCATAATGCTACACTCCCTGCATGAATGTTACACTCCTGCATGAATGCTCCACTCCCTGTATGAATGCTCCACTCCCTGCCCTGAATGCTACACTCCTGCATGAATGCTACACTCCCTGCATGAATGTTACACTCCCTGCATAATGCTACACTCCCTGCATGAATGTTACACTCCCTGCATGAATGCTACACTCCTGCATGAATGCTCCTCCCCTGCATAAGCTACATTTTCCTGCATGAATGCTACACTCCCTGCATGAATGCTATGAATGCGATGGTAGAAAGGCCAGCTCAGTGATATGCACTCCTTTCATATTTTGTTATTATCTCCTTCTTCAGTTCTACTGTATTTCTGAGCCTCTTTACCACAGGGCTGGCACTAGGAGCTTTCTTTGGACCCATGGTAGCTTTTTTTAGCAGTTGCAAGCACTAAAAACAGTGGAATAATGACAATATACTGGTATGAATGCGTGGGTGGAGTGGGTGGTGGTCGCTCTCGCTTGTAAACAATGCACACTGACGCTCCCTGGGTCCCCGCCAGCTGGGCCAAAATACGCGTCCGGGACGACTATCGTAGACCGGTAGATCATCATAAACGGGTCAAAATTTTGCGTAAAAATGTATCGCTAACCGATTTTATCGGTATCCGACCCATCGCTAACCGGGGTCCACTGTAGAATGACAGTTTCAGAAGGGGGCCTCCGACAGTAAAAGGGTTAAGCACCCTAGAGTGATAAAATGATATACAGTACACTCATTACTTACCCCAAAATATTTGTAGTGTTAATGTAGGGTGAGAGGTGAGTTTTATTTCTAGGAAATCAGGTTTGGGAAGTGTGGATAGCCAGCCAGGGCAGCCTTCCTCCCCTCCCCACCCACATGTAATGTAAGCAAACCAGGCGACGCGTCTGGTTTTCGTCACTTTACATTGTGTACAAGTCCTGGGTACCACAAGTCCTACAAGTAGCCTGGCTACCACAAGTCCTACAAGTAGCCTGGCTACCACAAGTCCTACAAGAAGCCTGGTTACCCAAGTCCTTTCAAGTAGCCTGGCTACAACAAGTCCTAAGTAGCCTGGCTACCACAAGTCCTACAAGTAGCCTGGCTACCACAAGTCCTACAAGTAGCCTGGCTACCACAAGTCCTACAAGTAGCCTGGCTACCACAAGTCCTACAAGTAGCCTGGCTACCACAAGTCCTACAAGTAGCCTGGCTACCACAAGTCCTACAAGTAGCCTGGCTACCACAAGTCCCACAAGTGGGCCCGGTTACCAAATCCTAAAGTAGTCTGGCTACCACAAGTCCTACAAGTAGCCTGGCTCCACAAGTCCCCACAAGTGACCTGGCTCCACAAGACCTACAAGTACCTGGCTTCACAAGTCCTCAAGTGGGCCCGGCTCCACAAGACCTACAAGTAGCCTGGCTCCATAAGACCTACAAGTAGCCTGGCTCCACAAGTCCTACAAGTAGCCTGGCTACCACAAGTCCCTACAAGTCGCCTGGCTACCACATCTCATATTTATGTTAATTTATTCTATGTGGCGCAGAGCCAATTTTTACCATCGACATACCATGTTCACGAAATTTAATCGTTTCTATCAACTACCTTTAGATGCCATCATAAAGGAGAAGTAATGAATAATTCATGCCGAGTTGTACACAAAGCGTTATGTATTAAGGGGGGTGCGTAATCTTTTCCCTAGCCATTCAACCACATAGCATATAAACAGCATGTTTATATGCTTTGTAATTTTTTTTTATATAATACTGAAGAAAATATCATAGATGGATTATTAAAAATGCTTAAACATAAAATAAGACTTTTAAATTAATAATAATAATAATAATAATAATATAATATTTTTATTTCGATGCAAGTTACAAGGGTTTTACACTGTTATTGATATTTCAATTATAAAACTGAAAGAAAGGATAGCCACTGGCATGCCATGGCATTGGGGGCAGTTTATTCAAAAAACTTATTCACTAAGTACTTAATGCTAGAGAAATTGATTGAGTTTATTCTAGTTCTGTATTATTTTAAATTACAATATGATTATACATACTATTAAAAGACAATACAAGAAAATTGGTTGAGTTTAATCTAGTTGTATATTTTATTTCAAGTTACAATATGTTGATGCTATACTATAAATAACAATACTGGGAAAAATTTATTGAGTTTCTTCTAGTTATATATTTTATTTCAAATTAAAAAAATGATGATTACTATAATATTTTAAATGACAATATGATGATATGAAATTGCAACAAGTGTTAAGGAGGATGACATATAAAATTGAAATTATCTTAAGTAAAATAACATTGGGTTTGAAAGTTTGTTCGTATGAGTATTTAGTATGGGGTGAGTAGGTGATTTTTGAGAAAGAGTCTTGAATTGATTTTCGGGCAAGGTTAACTTAATATTTACTGGTAAAAATTTCCCGGTTTCCCCGGGGCCCTTTATGTCCCTAAATTTTTTACATTGGTTAGTATTATTCTTTGTATGTCAAATAGTGATCTGTGTCTTGTGTCTGGTCGGGGGGACCTATTAAAGTTGTTGAGGAAAATTTTTGGGGCGGGGGGTTGATATTAGCATGTAGAGTTTTATGTATGTAGAAGGCACATGAATAGGTATGAATATTTTTTATGGTGAGTAGTTTTAAGGTTCTGAAAAAGGGGGAGTATGCTGTCTAGGGGGAATTTGTTATCATCCTGACTGCAGCCTTTTGCTGGGTTATGAGGGTTGGGATTTAATGTTGTTGACCCCCATGCACAGATTCCATAGGTGAGATAAGGGTAGATAAGAGAATGATATAGTGCAATGAGAGCTGGTTGTGGCACATAATAGCGTATCTTAGATAATATACCTACTGTCTTTGAGATTTTCTTGGAAATTTGTTGTATGTGTGTTTGGAATTTAAGACTACCGTCAAGGTGGTTTTCCTAGGAATTTTCCCTCAGTCTTGTGATGGGTAAAATCATTGAGCGTTATGTTAAGTGGAATATTTGTAGCTTTGTTTTCAAAACTGAATGAAGTAGGTCTTGTCCGTATTGAGAGTAAGCATTTGTCGTCATCCATGTTGATTTTTTCTGTAATTGGCATTAACTGTGTTGGCTAGTATGACTGGTTTTGGGGGTGAGAGAAGACATATTTTTTGTGTCATCTGCAAATAAAATGGGTTTGAGTAGTTGTGATGCATTCGGTAGGTGGGTTTTTATGTAAATGAGGAAAGGGGGGAAGGACACTAACCGGGGGACACCGACTGAAATTTTTGTTGTGTGGAAGAGTTCTCCCCCATTTTTTAACGTATTTTGGCTTCTGTTGCAAAGGTATGATTTTAGGTAGTTGAGGGGCCCCTAATACCATAGTCCCTAATTTTGTGAGCAATAAAGCCAGCAAAAAAACCGGTCAATGTTCGTCATCCCCTGATATAAAATTAAACAGCTGACTCATTATGTAGTCTGAAGGTAATTTTTGCAATTTCTTGGGGCAAAATGCCTGGTTTTAAATGAGAAAGGTAGGGTAGTGGTCTGGGGTTTTTTTTCTGTGAATATGCCTGATTTTAGAGGGGATATTGTTTAGCCCAGATGTGGTCTAGTAACGGGGAATTTTTCCCTGGGAGATTCTTGTGGGTTTTTGGGATATTGTTGGTAGTAATAAGCAGTTGCTCATAGTGTTTGTGAATTCAGTTACCTGTGGGTCCTGGTTATGGGAGATTTATGTTGAAATCTCCTGTGAGAAACAAATGATCTTTTTTAAAAACTAAATTTAATAACCCCAGGTTTCCTAGTTTTTCACTAAAGTGGCGGATGTTTGACTGTGGTAATCTGTGGGGGTTTTTTGCAGGTTTTGTTTTAAAATTTTAGCTATAAATATATTCTCCATGTTCACCCCTTTTGTGCAAGATTTTTTGATACTTTCAAAGTTGATCTGTATAATAAAATTGCTGTTCCCCCCTCGCTGGTTTTGTCCTACAGTTGGGGAATAGCTGTGTAACCGGGGATGGCATAGACACCTGTAGTATCAGGTTTTAAAGCCGGGGTCTCAGGGGAGTGTGATGATTGACATATTGGACTGTAGGGTTGGAGTAGTGCTGTGGGGTCATCATAATGTTTGCTCAAAGATCTAACATTGTAATTGGAGATAGTTGTTATTGTTGGCTCTGAGTAATGTTTTTGCTTGATCTGCTGTGTAATATTTAAAGTTGCTTTTGGGAGTCATGCAAGTCATTTAATAATGGGTTTGGGATATCAGGATCAATGCCTGTAATCATAGGTTTTTGTGTGATTCTATAACTAGACTTGAGAACAATAGATTATGCAAAAAAAATGATATGGTATTAGATTAAAGTCTTACTTGCTAATGGATTAAAAAAATTTTGGGGCCAAGTGTTTACGGGAAATTTTTTTACGGGTGATATAGGATATTTGAAAAAATGTTAATGATATATTTATTTAACTGTCTAATGAATGGTTAGAACAACTTCAATGACTAGTATTAAATTGTTTGGAAAAAAATAAATTTTTGATTCAATATTGCACTGGTTGAAACTTTTAGTATATGAAAGGCAATAAGAGGTCAATGAATGAAAAGGGCTTTTGGGAATTAAAAAGAAAAAAACAGTTTTGACTAATATTAAAAGTAGTTTTGATTAAAATGAAGTTAATAAAGTGACTGAAGTTGGCTAAGGGGAAAAAAGGTTTTTTATAAAATATAAGTACAGTGGCCCCTCGGTTAACGAAATTTTTGGGGTCCAGGAGCTATTACTTAATCTGAATTTTTCGTTATCTGAAACCTTTTTTCCCCATAAGAAATAATGTAAATACAATTAATTCGTTCCAAAAAAAAATAATCACTAAAAAAAAAACAATAACATTTTTCCCTTTATTGAAGAGTTGCAAGCATTGGAAAGGGGTAGAGTTGCTGACAGGGGCAGGGTGTTAAGGGTTTGGGAAAGGGGAAATCCCCTCCAAAAGGACTTCAGGTAACAAGTCCCTCTCTGGGGTTATTTCCCCTTTTTTTCCTTTTTTAATGTGAATGCTACACTCCCTGCATGCCTGCCACTCCCTGCATGCCTGCTACACTCCCTGCATGCCTGCTACACTCCCTGCATGCCTGCTACACTCCCTGCATGCCTGCTACACCCCCTGCATGCCTGACCTCCTTGCAGGCCTGCTACACTCCCTGCATGCCTGCTACACCCCCTGCATGCCTGCTACACTCCCTGCATGCCTGTTTCCTCCCTGCATGCCTTCACTCCTGCAGGCCTGCTACCTCCCTCTTGCCTCTACACTCCCTGCATGCCTGCTACCCTCCCTGCATCCTTTTACACTCCCCTGCATGAATGCTACACTCCCTGCATGAATGCTACCTCCCTGCATAAAATGCTACACTCCCGCATTAATGCTACACCCCTGCATAAATGCTACACCCCCGGCATAAATGTTACACCCCCCTCATGAATGCTACACTCCCTGCATGAATGCTACCCCCCATGAATGCTACACTCCCTGCATGAATGCTACCCCCCCTGCAGGGAATGCTACCCTCCCTCCATGAATGCTACACTCCATCCATGAATGCTACACCCCTGCATGAATGCTACTTTTCTCTCATGAATGCTACACCCCCCTGCATGAATGCTACACCCCCTGCATGAATGAATGCTACACCCCCTGCATGAATGCTACACTCTCTGCATGAATGCTACACCTCTGCAAATGCTCACTCCCTGAAAGAATGCTACACTCCCTGAAATGAATGCTACCCCCCTCCATGAATGCTACACTCCTCCATGAATGCTACCACTGGGGTGCCACTAGGAAGCTTTTTGGCCCCAGGGGACTTATTTCACAGTGACAATCACTAAACCCCCAAAAAAAGACACCAAATATATTGTGAATCTTTGAAAGGCGCGCTAGGTAATGTTCTCTCAATGGTAAACAATGCTTCCGGGGTTCCCGCTTCCCGGGAGCGGGCGGCCGTCTAATCCCTTTTGGGGTTCCGGGGGAATTTTCAACCTTTCCCAAAAAAATTTACGTTTCTGAAACTTTCGTTAAGGGGCCCTTTTGTTAACTGAGGGCCCCTGAAAAGGGTTGCACTTATCAGGTAGTTGCTTATAAAGGGAAATATAAAGTAAGTCACATACACAATGAGGTAGTTGTTTGAATATAAAAAATACAATTAACCCTTTCAGGGTTATTGCGTACAAATTCGGTTTCGCCCTGGGGTTATTGACGTACTAGCCCCTTAAATTCCCCCCCTCAAACCCAAGCAGAAACAGGCTGTTAGGCCTGGGATGTGATAGAATGGGTCTGTGCGGTCAGGGGCACAGTAAAAAAAATTCCCCCACACAGTGCATAATGAGGAAAAAAAATCTGACCGTTTTTTGGTTTAAAACAACGACTTTGCAGCCATTTTCGTATGGTATTTTTTATGTTTCTCGTTTTCTTGGTCTCATTTTAGATTGGAAGATATATTACAGAAATAGCGATGATTTTGATTGGTTTCACAACGACAAATTTCCTTGAAATTTGAGCTCAAAGTAGCGAAAATGTTCGATTTTTGACGATGTTCAAGGTAAACAAATCACACCATGCATCCCAAAACACATCAACTGGCGTTTCTAATATTCATGCACAAGTGCTCTAATATCATTTATAATTTTTCCCAAAGATGGAAAAGGGATACATAACAGTAAATCTTCTATTTTTTGTAGAATAAAAATTTAAAAAAGAAAAGCAAAAATAATGTAAGAGGGGCCTGGGAAAAGTGACTAAAAAGAAGACGTTATTTTAGTGCCAGGGGAAAGTCTGCCTTGTTTATTCTGGACCCTATTTTGAAATTGGACGTTTGAAATTTGTGTGAAATTGGCCAAATTGCCATTTTCTACCACTATTTTGGGGAGTTGTAATTTAAATAGGCGGTTTCCTGTCTTAATCGATAGAAGAAATGGAGTTCTGGGGAAATGGGTTTTAACTTTAGTTGACTGAAACATTGGGAAATTTTCCGATAATAGGGGTCAAAGTGGGGAAAAAACGCCATACGTAATGTCATGGTTTTCCGCTAACTTTTCGAAAGAAAAATTCCGTTAGTTTTTATCAAAATTTTATAATTTTTTTTGGGGTTTTGATCGGAAAAGATTCTCATCATTTCTAAGATTTTTTTTTTTTTTTTTAAATTCTTGGACCCTGAGAAGAGTTGGGGACCCCCCTTTGGGCCCAAAGGGTTAAAACAAAAAAAAGTGACTGAAATTTGCTTATGGTAAAAGGGATTTAAAAATATGAGTAAATAATTGCACTTATTTGGTATTAAATTTTAAGAAAAAATAAACTGTCCAAAACGAGGTAGTTGTTTGATTATAAGAATATAAAAAAAAAAACTAAGTAAAAAGGGTTTTAATTAAATTTCAAGTAAAAAGTAATTACTAATACTGTAAATAGTTAGGGTTGGGAAATGGTAATGATAGATATGTATTAAAAATAAAAAAAAAAAAAGTAAATGGTTACAGATAAGTTAAAAAAATATATATATAGTAAAAAATAGGTTATACAATTATATTTTTAAAATTTTAAAATAGTGAGGAGTTGGGTTATTAGAAAAATATGAAGTTAATTACATTAATATCAATTTTAAGTTAATTACATTAATATACAATCATTATTATTGGGAATTTGAATTTTAATTTCCCAAGAATGATTATTATTAGTATTACATAATGTTTTCCCCCCGCCCGGCAAACCCCCATAGCATATAAACAGCATGTTTATATGCTTTGTAAAGTGTTTCTTATATAAGAGAGTAATTTCAAACCCCGGAGCAAACTTTAAATTTTAACTGGCCCAAAATCGAACCATTATTTTTCCATAAAAAATAATGTAAATACATTTTAAACCGTTCCAGACACCCGAAATATTCACAAAAAATTATTTTTTTAAAAAAAATAACTATAGTTTTTCATACACAAAACAATTATACATATTATAGTTATTAAAAAAAAAATACAAACATTTAAATAAAATTTAAATAAACCATAAAATAACATTTTTACTTACCTTTTTTTGAAGATTGTTGATAGCATCTGGAAAATAGGGGGGAGGAGTGAGGGGGGGCTTAGTGTTTGGAAGAGGGAAACCCCCTAAATAAGGACTTAAATTATCAAAGCCCTATCTGGGGTTATTTCCCCTTTTTTTTTTTTTAATGCCACTAGGACGAGCTTGAGAGTCACTGGACCCCCTTTTCTCACAAAATAACTGTCCACAGTCCCTTTTGTTTCTGGCGCCCTTTTAAAATGTTTCCGAAATGCAAATGGCCTGTCACTGAACTGTTGCAGGATTTTATTTCCCTTTCTCAGGGTGGTATTTTTTTAACAAAACTTTGCACATCATTCCACTTTGAACAAACTCCTTTAACTCTAAAAAAGGCACCTCCAGTCTATCTTCCTCCTCCTGTGAATCAATTTCCTCCTTTTTGGGCTGATGTTTTTTCCAGATGGCTCCCTTTCAAACTCTTCTGGGTTTGCTCTACCCTGTGGGCCTCCACCAACTTTTTCCACATCCTCGCCACTCCCCCCAACCCCAGGGACTTGCCCAATGCCATAATACCTTCCACAACAGGCAAGGGGCGTCAGGGGGCAGCCTCAAAACCCCTTTAAAATCCCTCTGTTCGACACAACCTGGCCACAATTGTCTCCAAGCAGAGTTTAAAGTCCTGGAAGTCACTCCTCCCAAGCCTTATCTATAAAACATGCAATGGAGGATACTGGGAAATGATTCCTCCCGAACTCTCTTAGGGGCCCCTCCCGTGTCTGAGGTCATTTCAAAGCATTTTTGAAACACTGCTTTTTTAAACACTGCTTTTTTTTAAGTTAAAAAATGACCTGCTGGTCCCGAGGGTGGATGGGGGTGGTGTTAGGAGGCAAAAACTTCACTTTTTTTAAAACTAAACCCCATCAGACAAAAAATCTGCTAAGTTGTGAGGATGAGCAGGAGCATTGTCCCGTACCAGGAGGCACTTGAGTCCCAATTTCTTTTTCCCGTAGGTATTTTTTTACACTGGGGCCTAACACTTCATTGAACTATTCCAGGGAAAAATTTTCTTCGTGACCCATGCCTGAGTGTTAGCCCCCTTTCCCAAAAAACACACAATTTACTCTTCGTGACATTGTGTTTCTTGAACACTCGGGGTTTTCCCGGTGATACACCAATAAAGACTTCACTTTTAAAAACCCCACTAGCATTACTTTCATAACATAAGAGTTAACATGCCTTTCATAGGTTGTGTCCTGGCAGTGCCTTTTCCTCCTGGGGTAATGTAGGTCCTCTTTGGCATTTTCTTCCAAAAGAGGCCTGTTTTTTTCACAATTAAACACTTGTTTGGGTTTGAATTTTTCAGTGTCTACAAACCTCTTAAATTCAGTCAAAATTTTCAGCAGCACGTTTATCTGAACCGGGTCCCATTTGCCTTACAACACTGTGTTGCCACCACGTTTCCTAAATCTGTCAAACCAGCCTTTGCTGGCCTTAAAATCACTCACATCAGCACTGGTTCCCCGCATTTTCTTGACAAGATTCTGCAACTGCCTTGCCTTTTTTACAAATTATCGCCATGGAAAACACTATCCCACTATCTGTTTTTTATTGATCCACACCCTCAACAACTTCTCAACCTCATCTACTGTTTTTTAATCTATTTTTGGCAAACATGTCAAAACCCTTTTTAACATTAGCTTCCTTGACTTCTTTTGTTTTGCCAGGATAGAGGGTGATAGTAGATTGGTTTTTGTTGTACATCCTGGGAAAACTTTACTCACACGAAGCCACTCTCATATTTTTCACAATTCCCCAGTTGATGGTGTTCCCCACTTTCTTTACCCCCAGGGGTGCCTCTAGGAAGCTTCTTTTGGGCCCATGGTGACTTATTCACAGTGACAATCACTAAACCAGCAATAAACACAAAAATATATTGTGAAATGTTTGAATAAGGCGCTGGGTAAGTTCTCTCAATGGTAAAACAATACTAGACTGGCTCACGATGCCTGCGCGGCGGGGGGGGCGGGCAGGCAGACAAAGGTCTGGCCCGGACCGATGGTCAATGGACCGTTTGGCGAGGGGAAAAATTTTAACGAAAAAACCATAAAAACTCAAAATACCGATGTCGGACTGACCGAAAGTCGAGGGACCACTGACATCGTGGCAAACTCTCCCCACACGTACGCCCTCATATTTTTTTACTATCTCCTTCAGTTCGATGGTGTTCCTCACTTTCTTTTAAAAGGGGGGCCACTAGGAAGCTTCTTTGGAAAATGGGGACCCTTTTATTTTCCCCAGTGACAAGCACTAAACGCAATAAAATTATTGTGAAATGTTTGAATGACGCACTGGGTAATGTTCCTCAATGGTAAACAAAGCTAGACCCGGGTCCCCGACACCTGCGCAGGGAGGCAGACAGGTCTGGTACAAGGGGGGTAGTCGGGGGGAAACCCCTTGTCGGGGAAAAAAATTTGGGCCCAAAAAAATTCGAAACTCAAGCGGGCCCATACCAAAACCAGCCGATAGTTGGGGGGCCACTGTAATTTTTAAGAAAATATCATTGATGGATTAATGAAAAAGTCTATATTACATAAAAAAGGGCATTTAATATGCCTATGAGTGATTATTACATAATGGGGATGTACTCATGGAAAATTAAAACTAAACGGCTGGTGTCGCCGTATTTGAAAGACTGCTTGCCATATGAACGGAATGCTGTAAGGCGAAAAACCGAAAGGGGCCCTACTGCTTTTCATTTTATTTTGAAACATTACAATTTATGGGGCATCATGAGGAGTGGAAAAAATATTTAAGGAATAATCTGAGATTATAAAAAGTGTGTAACTGTAGGTTATGTATAATGTACATTATAAATGTTATTAGAGAGCATTATAATTTGATTCTTGCAGCAAAATTTAGCTTAATCTGGAAGTAGTCTAATTTGGGTATAGGTCCCGGGTCATTTTTTTCCTTTTTCAGCTCATCAGTACTGAAAAAGGGACCCTTTTCCCGGGGTGTACATTCTGCATAATCCGGGGGATGTAAACTGCAGATACATCGTGTCAGCCCTGTATGCTATAAACTCAGACTGCGCTGTGAAATAAGAGAAACATTGAAGTTCCTCTTTTTCCCCAAAAATTGTTTTACATATTACATGAACATTGAAGTTCACCTTTTGCATATAAAAAGAACATGTTATATTATCTTTGAGGTGCAAATATCACTAAACTGTATTAAAAATAAACAAAGGGAATTACCACACAAATTAAGCATATCATTATTCTGTTATAACTCAGTTCAGTAACTTTACCTTGAAGAACCTGTAGATCATATTAGAGAAGACTTCTGTTTCTCATGAATTTTCACATATACTTGGATTAGCAGAAACAAAATGTTTTGCTGAATTTTTTCTAATATTTTTCAAGGATATATGGCTTATTGTATTTTATGAAAGTTACATCAGATAAATATTCTAGCATTCTTAAGTTAATATGTTAGTAAGATCTAATCTTGAAATACAGTTGAAATAAAGTTGGTTGGGCAAATGTTCTGTTAGTGGGTTGGTTTTGTAAAGGACCTCCCAAGTATGGGCCAACGGGCCTGGTGCAGTGTTCCCCCTTTCTTATGTTCTTATGTTCTATAAGACTTCATACATTATAGGATTCAAAAGATTTCAAGTGTATGATTGTTTGTACAAAAACCCCAATTAACAACTGTTAAATTTAGGAGAGAAACCTTACTGATGTTGCACACATATAAAGCCCATAAACATTTGTTTTTGCAAAAGTTTGGTTTTATTTTTTTTTTCCCCAAGAGTTGTTATCCTACTGTTAAGCTTTTTTAAGAGTTTTGGGAATGAACACCCCCTTGGATGTAATATTACTTGTCCATACAACTTGCCCCCCTGTGATGCAACTCCACAAATTTTCCCAATCTGATATCTGCTCTGACCAATAAAATTTTAAAACCCCGATATGTTTGTTTATATTTAAAAAAATTTTTTTTTTACTAAATATTTATATTTTTTAATTATATCTCCCAAAAACTAATTTTTTTAATCTTTTGATATCTTATATATAAAAAAAGTCATTTTTTTCAGTGTCCAAAAGAATTTTCAAACAACCCTCCCCCCAGACAGTATGGGAAAGCGTACTGGGGAAAAACTATTTCAGTGTTCTGAGTGTCTGAAAAAATTTTCAAAAAAATGTAATTTAGTTAAACACATAAGGGTCCTACAGGGAGAAACCATTTCAGTGTTCTGGTGTCCTAAGAACTTTGCACAACGATGTCCGAAAACACATATGCGTCCCACGGAGAGAAAAACCCTATCATTGTACTGGTTGCCCAAAAAGTTTTACAACAAAATTTCCCCTTAGAAAGACACATGATATCCTACAGGAGAAAAACCTATCCCGTGTTCCTGTGTGTAAAGTCTTTTATAAAAAAAATCTCAAATTTGTAATACATATGAGGGGGTCATACGGAGAGAAACCATTTCCCAAAGTTCTGTCTGCCTTAAGAAAATTTTTATCACAATCTGATTTTTGTAGTAAAATGAGGGGCCATACAGGAGAGAAACCATATAAATGTCCGAGTGTTTAAAGGACTTTAAAGTAAGTATCAGTTAGGTAACCCCTATGGGGGAGCCACAGACGGGGGAAACCATATCAGTGTTCTGAGTGTCCCAAAAAACTTTTCAAGAAACTTTTTTTAGTAATACACATGAGGGGCCATACGGGGAAACCATATCAGTGTGCTGAGTGTTTGAAAAGATTTTCAAAACGATATGATTTGGTAGTACACCTAAGGATCCATACTGGAGAGAAACCATATCAGTGCATGGAATGCTGAAGAGGTTTTCTAAAGCTGTTTTTAGCTAGTCATATGAAAGTTCATACAGGAGAAAAACCTTATAAATGTTCAGTGTTTAAAGAACTTTTCACGACGATTTACATTAGTATCACACATGAAGGTCCATACAGAGAGAAACCACATCAGTGTTCTAGGTGTTTAAAGACATTTTCACGCCGATCTTATCTAGTATCACATGAAAATCCATACGGAGAGAAACCATATCAGTGTTCTAGGTGTTTAAGGAAGTTTGCACGACGATCATATCTGGTATCGCACATGAAGGGCCATACAGGAGAAAACCATTCCAGTGCTCCATGTGTTTAAAGAAGTTTTCACGACGATCTACTCTAGTATCACACATGAAGGGTCATACAGGAGAGAAATCATATTAGTGTTCTGGGTGTTTAAAGATCTATCAATAAAAGTCTAAATTAGAAGTACATATGAGGCCATACAAGAGAGAAACCATATCAATGTACTGAGTGTCTAAGAACACTTTCACAGTATATTCTTTCTCATTTAGTATGATAAATGGTTATGCAAATGAGAACCCATATCAGTGTTTGGAATGTAAAAGAACTTTTCATGGAAGTCTTGTTTAGTAAGACACATTAGGGCCCCATATTTGAGAGAAACTATTTTATTCCCTTCAGTGGATGTGCCTTGATATCAAGTAATGAGTTGATGAATAAGACACACGTGCAACACTTAGGTATCTTTATTGCCCAGACATTTTGCTTGTGCAGCAGATTTCTTAAGTCAAATACAAATGAATGTAACACTCGAGACAGTAGAGGAAGTGTAGAAGCAATTATGGGGATCAGTTCCTAAACCCTTGTATATTTGGTCAGTCTCTGCTTGATATCCTTTATACCTTTGAAGAGTTTTGAGAGTTTATCTACTCTCTGACCCCGCCATGGGCCAGGCCGTCTAGTCTGCCTGGTCAACAAGGCTGTTGCTGCTGGAGGCCCACTGCCCCACATATCCATCACAGCCTGGTTGATCTGGCACCGGTGAAGAATTTGTCCAGTTTCCTCTTGAAGACTTCTCACTTGTTCCAGCCGTTTTTCGGATATCTTCTGGTAAGATGTTGAATAGTCTTGGAGCCCGGATGTTGATACAGTGCTCCCTTATTGTCCACCGCCCCCCTGCTCCTCACGGGTTTATTTTACCTTCCTCCCATATTTTCCACTCCAGTATGTTGTTATGGCAGTGTGCAGATTTGGGACCAGGCCCTCAGTACTTTCCAAGTATATTTATCATGTATCTCTCTCTCCTCTGCTCCAATGAGTACATGTTCAAGACTGAAGCGTTCCCAATAATTTAGATGTTTCACTGGCTCAATATGAGCCGTAACGATCTCTGTATTTGTTCCCGCTCTGATATTTCTCCTGCTTTGAGCGGGCCATCAACCGACAATATTTTTAAGTGAGGGAGCACTGCGATTTGAAGAGTGTCACCATCGGCATTATTTCCCTTTTTTGAAAGTTCTCAATACCCACCCCCTCATCTTCCTGGCTGTTGTGATCTTTGTCTTGTTATTTATTTATTAACACATCGGCCCATTCCCCCAAGGCAGGGTGGCCAAAAAAAAAACTTTCATATCATTCACTCAATCACTGTCTTGCCAGAGGGTGCTTTCACTCGTTATAAAACTGCAACATTAACACCCCTCCTTCAGAGTGCAGACACTGTGCTTCCCTCTAGGACTCAAGTCCGGCCTGCCGTTTCCCTGAATCCCTTCATAAATGTTACTTTGCTCACACTCCAACAGCCGTCAAGTTTTAAAAAACCTTTTGGGTCTCCTTTCCTCCTATCAAATACGCTCCCCATGCTTGTTTTGGAAAGCCCAACCCCCCTCGCACGAAAAACTTCCTTTCCCCCCCTCCCTCCCCCTTTCCCTAGGCTGACCCCTGCCCCCCTTCCCCCCCCTTTGATTTATACGCTCTCGAAGTTATTCTGTCTCGTTCCATTCTCTCTCATGTCCGAACCCCCTTTAAACCCCTCCCCCGGCTCTCTGGATAATAGTTTTGGTAACCCCCAATCCTCCTAATTTCCAAACCCCAATTCTCTCTTATATTCACCCACATTGACCTCAGACAGACATCTCCCTTTGCCTCCGGCCTTCTCCTCGTTCGCTTTCATCCCCCTGCTTCACCCCCCGTAAAAAAGAGTGTTGGTAAAACTATACCCCTCATACTTTCCCCCTTTTTTTACTTCCATGGACAAAGTTCTTTGTCTCCCCCGGTTTTCCGAAGTGCTCCCTTTTTTCCCCCCTTTTTCCCCCTCTGCTGCATGTCCACTCCCAAATATCTGAAACATTCCCCCATACTCTCTCCCCCCAATCTGATATCCAACTTTTCCCTAATTTTTTTGTTATCATCACCTTACTCTTTCCATATTCACTTTCAATTTTCTTTTTTACACACCCTCCCAAATTATCCCCCAACCCTTGAATTCTCTTCAAAACCCCAAAAAGAAAGTGTCATGAAAAGCAACTGTGACAACTCCCACTTTGTTTTTAAATTTTTTATTTTAACCCCACCCCTCTTGCCAAGCCCCCTCGCTTTCATTTTTTTAAACCCCCATCTATAAATATATTGAAAACCAGGGTGACATCCCCATCCTTGTCAAGGCCCCTTTTACGGGGAAATAGCCCCCTTCCCCTACACACCTAATTGACCCTCACTACCCCTCAAAAAAAACTCTTCCTCTTTCAGTAACCTACCTCCTATTCCTACACCTCAAATCTGCCACTTTCCCCCCTATCCACCCTATCATACCCCTTTTTTCCAAACCAAAAATCCCACAAAACCTTTTATTATCCAAATACTGTTAAATATGTTTCACTGTAAACACTTGGTCTACACACCCCCTCCCTTTTCCCTAAAGCCCTTGTTCATCTGCTATCCTGCTTTCTGTCTTACTTTAAATTCTTTCAATAATAACTCTACCATACACTTTACAGGTACACTCAACAGACTTATTCCCCTATAATTTTTGCACTCTCTTTTGTCCCCTTTGCCTTTATAAAAAAGGAACAATACACGCTCTCTGCCAATCCTAGGTACCTTACCCTCTTCCATACATTTATTAAATAATAGCACTAACCACTCCAAAACTATATCCCCACCAGCTTTTAACATTTCTATCTTTATCCCATCAATCCCAGCTGCCTTACCCCCTTTCATTCTACCCACTGCCTCACGAACTTCCCCACACTCACAACTGGCTTTTCCCACACTCCTACAAGATGTTATTCCTCCTTGCCCTATACACAAATCACAGCTTCCCGTCTTAATCAACATTTAACAATTCATCAAAATATTCCTCCATCTTCCGATACCTCTAACTCTCCATTTAATAACTCCCCTCTCTATTTTTAACTGTCAAATCCATTTGTTCCCTAGGCTTCCTCAGCTTATTAATCTCACTCCAAAATTTTTTCTTTTTTCAACAAAATTTGTTGATAACATCTCCCCCACTCTCTCATTTGCTCTCTTTTTACATTGCTTCACCACTCTCTTAACCTCTCTTTTCTCTCCATATACTCTTCCCTCCTTGCATCATTTCCCTACTTTGTAAAAACCCCCATATGCTAACTTTTCTCCCCTTTCTACTCTCTTTACATCATCATTCCACCAGTCGCTCTTCTTCCCCCTCGCACCCACTCGCCTGTAACCACAAACTTCTGCTGAACACTCTAACACTACATTTTTAAATCTACCCCATACATCTTCGACCCCATTGCCTACACTCTCACTAGCCCATCTATCCTCCAATAGTTGTTTATATTGTTTATATCTTTGTCTTGTTATGGTATTTAAAGAAAGATCAGCGACATAATTTTTCCAAGTCCTTTACGTGTTCCTTTCATTCTAGTTGGTAACCCTCTTGAGTTTTGTATACAGTGGACCCTCGATTAATGGCCGTAATCTGTTCCAGGAGCTAGGCCTAAAACCGAAAAAGGCCTATAACCAAAAAAGTATTTCCCATAAGAATTAATGTACAATAGACCTCGAAAATAGGTCCCTTAAATAGAGGCAAATTTGAAAATAGGCCACTTTTTTTCGCAAAATATTGGCTTGATATTCTTTCGTTGACTTAAAAATAGGCAGTCGTCTGAAACGCGTCCGTGTGGCCTCCCAGCTGCCTGGGCACATAAACACCACATTGAGCGTCAGTGTGCCATTGTTTACGCGAGTGACCACCACCCACGCATTCATACCATACATTTTGTCATTATTCCATTGTTTTTAGTGCTTGCAACTGCTAAATAAGCCACCATGGGCCCAAAGAAAGCTCCTAGTGCCAGCCCTGTGGTAAAAGTGTACAGGATGCAGGGAGGTGAGGGATGCAGGGAGTGAGCAGGGATACAAGGAGTGTAGCAGGGATCGGGGAGTGTAGCAGGGATGCAGGGAGTGTAGCAGGGATGCAGGGAGGTAGCAGGGATGCAAGGAGTGTAGCAGGGATGCGGGGGTGTAGCAGGAAGGGAAGGACTTGGTACCTGAAGTGTTAATGGAAGGGGATTCCCTTCCCAAAAACTAGAACACCTTCCTCTCCCCTCCTTCCTTCTTCCACACATCAACAACTCTTCAATAAAGGTAAGTGTCAATTTATTACTGTTTTATACTATACAGTGGACCCCCGATTTTTTAAAAGGTTCTTATTTTGAAAAAATAGTTTTTTGTAGTTTCGATTTCGTGAATCGTAAACTGGCTCGTGTTTAAAGAATTAGACCTGTCCGCCTGCTCTGCGCCTGCGCAGGACGCCCGCCAGTGAAGCGTTGTTTACCATTGAAGAACATTACCTAGCACGCTCTTTCAAACATTCACAATACATTTGGTGTTCTTTTTGGTGGTTTAGTGATTGTCACTGTGAAATAAGTCACCATGGGTCAAAAGAAGCTTCCTAATGGCACCCTGTGGTAAAGAAAGTGAGGAACACCATCGAACTGAAGAAGAGATTATAGAAAAATATGAGAGTGGTGTCGTCTGAGTGATCTTGCCAGGATGTACAAGAAAACCCCATCTACTATCAGCTCTATCCTGGCAAAGAGAAATGAGATCAAGGAAGCTAATGTTGAAAAAGGGGGTTGATATGTTAACGAAAATAGATAAAAACAGTGGATGAGGTTGAGAAGTTGTTGTTGGTGTGGACCCAATGAAAAACAGAGAGCGGGTGATAGTATTTCCATGGCATAATTTGAAAAGGCAGGAAGTTGCAGCAGATCTTGTCAAGACAATGCCTGCAACCAGGGGGGTTTTAGGCGAGGGGTTTTAATTTTAAAAAGGGCCAGCAAGGAGGCTCAGACAAACCCAGTAATTTTAAAAGGGGTTCGTAGGGGGCTGAAATTCCTCCCCCAACAAGTGTTTAACTGTGATGAAACAGGCCTGTTTTGGAAAAAAATGCCCAACAGGACCTTCATTACTCAGGAGGAAAAGGCACAGCCCCGGACACAAGGCTATGAAAGCCCGGCTAACTCTTATGTTTTGTCCAATGCCAGTGGGGATTTTAAAGTGAAGCCTTACTGGTTATCACTATGAAAATCCCAGACCCTCAAGAAACACAGTGTTGACAAGAATAATTTTGTGTGCATTGGAAGGCTAACACCAAGGCATGGTCACTACGGAGATTTTCAAGAATGGGTGACTGGAGTGTTTGGCCCCATGTGAAGAAATACCTCTTTGGAAAAAAATTACTCAAGTGCCTCCTGTACTGGACAAGCTCCTGCTCACCTCAACTTGAAGAGTTTTGTCTAAAGTTCAATTTCATCAGAGTGAAGTTCTTTCCCCCTAACACCCTCCTCCAGCCCATGGACCAGCAGGTCATTTCAACTTCAAGAAACTGTACACCAAAGCATGTTTAAATGCTTTAAGTGACCTGGACCTGAATTGACCTAAGAGAGTTCTGGAAAGATCACTTAATAGTGCATTGCATACGCCTTATAGGTAAGGCTTGGGGAGTGACTTCGGACTTTGAACTCTGCTTGGGGACCATTTTGGCCGGTTGTGTGAAAAGAGGGATTTTGAAGGATTTGGGCTGACCCCCTTGACCCTGACGACCCTGTGCCTGTTGTGGATTTTTGTGGGATTTGGGGAACAGCCTGGGGTTGGGGGTGGGGTGGTGAGGATGTGGAAGAGTTGGTGGAGGCCAGGGTGAGCTAACAACTGAAGAGCTCAAGACTTCATCTGGAACAGCAACAGACCACAGCTGAGGTTATTGCTTCACAAAGGAGGGGGAGAGAAGAGGAGGTGCCTCTTCAGTCTTAAGGAGATGTGTACAAAGTGGAATGAGTTGCAGACATTTTTGAAAGACACCACCCTGAGCAAACTGAAATGAGCCTTCTGTGCAACCACTTCAGTGACAGAGCCATGTTGCACTTCAGGAAAGTTTAAAAAGGGGCGCCAGAAACGAGGACTTGGACAGTTACTTTACCAGGCAGGGGCTGGGGACTTCCCAACTGGCCTAGTGGCATTAAAAGACCAAAAAAAACCCCAAAGGGCTTGTTTCCTGAAGTCCTTTTTGGGGGGTTCCCTTAACCACTAACCCCTCCCCTTTACAACCTACCTTCCAGATGCCCAACTCTTCAATAAAGGAAGTAAATGTTTTTTTTTTTTTTTTATATATATATAATTTAAAAAGTTTTTTAATTTTTTTGGGGAAAATTTTTTTTTGGGAAAATTTAATTAGTAGAATGTTCTTTACGGTGAGTAGTTTGAGACTTTGAATATGGTGGAGTATGCTGTCTAGAGTGGAATTTGTTATCATTCTGACTGGGGCCCTTTTGTTGTGTTATGAGTGGTCTAAGGTGATTTAACGTTGTTGACCCCCAGGGCCAGATTCCATAGGTGAGATAGGGGAGAAAAGGGAATGATATAGTGAAAAGGAGAGCTGATTGAGGTACATAAGCGAATTTTGATAATATGCCTACTGTCTTAGATTTTCTTGGAAATTTGTTGATATGTTTGGAAATTTTTTACTGTCAAGGTGGATTCCTGGAATTTTTCCCCTTTTGGAGTCTTGTGAGGGGTTTACCATTAAGTGTTATGTTAGGAACATTTGTGACTTTGTTTCCAAACTGTATGAAGTATTTTGTCATATTGAGAGTGCTTGTTAGTCGTCATCCATGTTGATATTTTCTGTAATTCGGTTAACAGTGGGGAAAAAGTATAACTGATTTGGGTGAGAGAAGACATGTTGTGTCATCTGCAATAAAATGGGTTTGAGTAGTTGTGGGTGCATTCGGTAAGTCATTTATGTAATGAGGAATAGGAGGGCCCCCGGACACTTCCTTGAGGGACTCCGTATGGTTGTGGAAGAGTTCCCCATTTGTGAACGTATTGGCTTCTGTTGGTGAGGATGATTTTAGGTAGTTGGGGGTGGGTGCCCCTTTTTACCATAGTGTGCTAATTTTGTGAGCAGTAAATATGGTCGATATCAAAAACTTTGCGGAGATCAATGAAGATTCCCAGTGGGGCTCTTTTTCTCAAGTGCTGTATATATTAACTCCAACATGTGCGTAATCCCTTTGTGCTCTTTTTTGTCCTGAACCAAAAGACAGGGTTTAGTACATTGTGTGAGACGAGGTAGGGAAAAGATTTGTCTATGAATTAATTTTTCAAGATTTTAGAAAGCAATGGTAAATTAGAAATTGGTCTATAATTTTCAGGTCTGTTTGATCACCTCCTTTGTGGATCTGACCCAGCTAGGTTGAGGAAAGGTAGAGGTTCAATGGATTTATTGAATAGTGTTGTTTGTTTGACAGTACCGTGAAGCTTTTTTTAAAAAAAGTTGGGGCTGTTTATGCCCCCGCCCTTTTTTTTTAAGGGTTTGATTATGGGAGACTTAAAAGGGGTTTTGGGGGGAAACATTAGGGGAGGGGGGAGGTGTCTTTGGGGTTTTTTGAGCTTGGGGTTTTACCGCAGATTTTTTTCCAGGGGAAAAAAAAATATTAAGTCTGTTTGCTGTCTCGAGGTGAGAGGGGCATCTGCCTTTAAATTTGAGGTTTTTTTTTTTATCATTTTGAAAATATTCTTCCCGGTTTTTCATATCCCTTTTTTGTTCGGGGGTCGTTCTCATAATAAATTTTTTTGATCTCCCTTTTCAGGTGGTAAGGGTTTAGAAAAGGGGATTGTTCCCTTTATTCCCTTTTGTATTGTTTTTTATTTGGTTTTTGTTAATGGATTTAAGGATGCTGGGAGCCAGGGGTTGTTAATCCTTAGCTGTGATCTGTTTATTTTTTTTCAATTTTTGTTATAATGGTGGTTTTTTTAAAAAAATTTTGATGCTTATTAGTATCTGTATATTTTCTAACTCATTATGCCAGTCAAGTTAATCATAGCTGTTAAAAGTTATTTAAGCTGACCATTATGTAGTCTGAAGGAATTTTAATATCTAGGGGGAATTTACCAAGATCGTTTTTTAATTGACTCTGTAATTTTTTAAATTGAGGTCGTTTATTTGGGGGTAATTTGCGGTTGACTTGTCCCCCGCTTTAAAAAAAAGGGAAATTTCATTGCCATTTCCAATATCAACCACCCGTTTAAGAGATAAGTTAAAAATGTTAGTTAATGGTTCACTGAGTTCCATTTTACATTCCTTAAGAAACCTTGCAAAATGCTCATCAGGACCCGGCGATTTATTTTGTTTCAGTCGGTGTACTTGTTTCATAACCATTTTGCTAGTGACTGTGATATTACATAATTTATCGTCTTCAGGGCCACTATAAAAATTAATTACTGGGATATTATTAGTGTCTTCCTGTGTGAAAACCGAGAGAAAATAATTATTAAAAATAGAGCACATATCATTCTCCTTGTCAGTAAGATGCCCAGAGTTATTTTTAAGGGACCTATCTTATCCCTAACTTTTGTTCTATAAACCTGGAAAAAACTTTTGGGGTTAGTTTTTGAATCCCTAGCAACTTAAATTTCATAGTCCCGTTTAACTTTTCTTATCCCCTTTTTAACGTCCCTCTTAATGTCAGTAGTATACTGATTTATAAGATGACTCTCACCTCTTTTTATGCGCCTATAAATTCCTTTCTTCTGCCCTAAAAGATATTTGAGCCTATTATTCATCCATTTTGGGTCATTTCTACATGATCTAATTTCTTTATAAGGGATAAATATTCTTTGGGCAGCCTGTATAGTGTTAAGAAAGCTGTCATATTGATAGTTCTCTTGATAAGTGTTCTCTAAGCCAATTGTAATCTGCTAAGCGAAAATCTGCGACCGTTACTGAATTATCCCTTCTATCATACATCCATTCAATGCTAAAGGTAATTGATTTGTGGTTACTTGTGCCGAGTGCCTCTGTAATTTCTAAATTATTAACAAGGGTTTCCTTGTTTGCCAGAACCAGGTCAAGTAGGTTATTTTCCCCTTGTAAGTGTTAGTTGACTGGTGGGTCGCATCTTGGGACAAAACTGACCTAATTTGTGGGAAATGCTCAGCATAACAAGGGGCTTCTAGAGTAGTATGTCACTGATGTCATCTATGGTCTGTATACCTTGTACATGTACTTGTAGTAAATAAAGATATTATTATTATTATTATGTTTGTAACACTAATTGTACTACCTCATATTAATAATAGAGTGGAATATTGACTATTTGTATTCTACCAGTCTTCACCTGTCTAGACTTAAATAGTCTATAAGTATTAGGTTAAGTCTGCCAGAAATGCCTCGGCATAAGAACATTAAGAAAGAAGGAACACTGCAGCAGACCTACTGGCCCAATCAAATTATATGTAAACACACACTGTAACCTTAACAAAGAAATAAATTTTATTTTTAAATTTCCCTAGGTTACCCAAGGCCTATCCGCTACCAAGGCCTATCCAAGGTCTACCCTAGCCCATGAGGAACAAATATGTACGAGGTGTTACCGCCGGGAGGGACACAGTCAATGGCCGCCACTTTCTGCCTTATTTCCGTCCTTCCCGCCCACTCCCGTCACCCTCACACCCACGCCCACACCACCCACAACCTACCTTAGCTTCACACAGCTCACCTCCATCTCAATTGGTGGAGAATTTTGCGGTAAATCCTGGTCTCTTCCTTCTTTGTTGGGTTTATCAGGGCCACTGACAGCATAAGCCGTATCGAACCCGGCTTCCCGATTTTCGGGGAAGATTTGTTGCCCAAACCTGGACCATAAAAGAAAAGGAACAAAAGTTCTTTTGTAAATAGAGATAGAAACTTGAAGTTTCCAATTATATCTGGTGGTCGCCCTTGCCAAGACCCAGCAAAGCAGAACGCCCACACCCCCACCTGAGTACAGTAACTACCTTCCCACCAGCAGAGCAGAAAAAATGGAGCTGGCTAAAAGTAAGCCGATGAACAGGTGCCCCTCTTGTAGTGCCCGGCGGGCATAATAGATGACCAGGTGCCCCTCTTATACTAAAAATTCCGGGACAAAGGAATTAATGTACAATTGCTATGTGGTTTAGCGCTTCTTTTGATTATAATAATAATAATATGGATCCCATCACACATTGGATTACTCCTTCATGATAAAGTTGATATGTTAGCCAAGAAGAGTACCCAGAAGGAGAATGTAGAATATAACTTTGGTATATCTGTGTCTAGCATTAGGAATAAGTAAGTTTGTTCAAGTATACACAAATACAGTTACATAGATTATCATACATAGCAGCATATGTGTAGAGAACCCAGGATAACCCAAAAAGTCAGACAGAGTGACTTATTTCCATTGGGGTCCTTTTAATACCTTAATATTGTACACTGTAGAAGATATATGTTATTATACTATAAAGAATATATACTAGGAATAAGGTAAAAGAATTATTTACATTTACATGTGTGTTAGCTAAAAAAATAAAAAAATCATTCTCCTCCCTTTCTGTCGCTACATTCATTAGGTACCTTTTGGCTCTCTTCTTGAACTGGCTTTGACATGTGCAGGCAGTCTGTTCCATTTCTTTATTGCTGTACAATAAAAGGTGTTTGAAGCATGGCCACTGGCTGTGGGTACTACAAAGTTGTGCTCTTCCCTCTAATACTATGACTGCTTTGGTTCCCAGCCTTGACAAAATTGGCAGCAAGATATTCTGGACACTGTTTGAGCAATTTTATAAACTTGATTTAACTTCAGTTGTTTTACTCTGTCTTTAATATTCAGCATATCCAATTGTTGTAATTCATCCTGGCCTACATGTTCTCTTGGACCCAGGTCCAGGGTGAATCTTACCATTTTGTTCTGGGTGATTTGCAGTTTATCTTTCAGTTTTTTGTTTTGTCAAGGCAGAGTACCATGAAGAGCAAGCGTAGTCCATATAACATTGTATAAGGGCTAGACATAGGCTCCTGTGAGCCTCAGTAGGTAGACACTGTGCTT
The DNA here is from genome assembly GCA_009830355.1 of Cherax destructor. NCBI lineage: Eukaryota > Metazoa > Arthropoda > Malacostraca > Decapoda > Parastacidae > Cherax > Cherax destructor. The sequence goes on along the minus strand of WNWK01020566.1, from coordinate 8,690 downwards.
GTCTGTAGAGAAACTTCAGTCTGGCATTCGATTTCTTTACTACACTGTTCCCTATCAATTCTCATGTCATGCATGGGTCAAAGGGATTCCCAGATATTTTAATGAGGAAACTGAAGTGATGGATTCCCCATTGCACCGGACATTAAAATTATTTACCCTTCTCAGTTTATATTTCGTGCCAGAGTATGGCTTCTGTTTTCCCGAGGTGTAACGATAGTTTGTTGTTTACTAACCATTCAAATTCAAATTCAAATTCAAATTCTTTATTTCTAGTAATATACAGAGTGGGGTGTAATTATAGTAATGTACATTTTATGAAGTAGATATTACAAGATGGCCAATAATATGCCTAGGTATGCCTAGGCTTTTCAGGCAGTCTTATGATAGGCCTTACTCAATAGTGACACAATGATTGTACTGATTGTAAGGTTAGGTAATTGTAGTGATTAATTGGTTTACAATATTGAGGTATTGAAATTTAAACATTTAAGAATTTAACAATTAGTTTATATATTAATGGTAAAGGTGATGTATTGGCATAATACCGTTTCTATATTGGAGTGTCTTAGGCAAACTTATGACTAGCTTAAGAATTATGAAGCAATAGTTGAATAAGAATTTTAGTCAGTCATGTGAAATTAAGGGGAATCACATATATCAGTAAGTGTCTTTTGATGTGGATATGTGCAAGATAAAGTAGTGTTCATGTGGTTAGCTACCGGTTGGGTGCGTAAGTGAGATAAGATGTTTTTTAACGGTGCTTTTGAAAGTGGAGATTTTGTCTGCAGTTCTAGAGTTTTCAGGCGGGGAGTTCCAGATTTTAGGTCCTTTTATGAGCATTGAATTTTTGTATAGATTTAGTCGGACACGGGGAATGTCAAAGAGATGTTTATGTCTGGTATTATGTCTATGGGTCCTGTCACAACTGTCAAGGAAGTGTTTTAGCTCAAGGTTAAAGTTGGAATTTAAGGTTCTATAAATGTAGGTAGCAGAGTAGTAAGTATGGATGTTCTGAACAGTGAGTAGGTTTAGGTCTTTGAGGAGTGGGGGGGTGTGTTGCCTAGCGTTGGATTGCGTGATAATTCTTACTGTGGCTTTTTGTTGGGTTATTATTGGCTTTAGGTGGGTAATTGCTGTTGATCCCCATGCACAAATGGCATATGTGAGGTAGGGATAGATGAGTGAATAGTATAGTGTGAGTAGGGCTGATTGTGGTACATAATACCGTATCTTAGAGAGGATCCCCACAGTTTTGGACACTTTCTTTGTTATGTGTTGGATATGGGTGCTGTCAAGGTGAAGGCCCAGGAATTTGCCCTCATTATGTTTAGCAATAGGTGTAGTGTTGATCTTAATGTTTAATTGTGGATCACCTGCTCTGTTGCCAAACATAATATAGAAGGTCTTATCAGTGTTGAGTGTAAGTTTATTGGCTGTCATCCATGTTGATATTTTTATTAATTCGTTGTTTACAATGGTATTAAGCGTGGCAAGATTTGTGTGGGAGATGACATAAGTTGTGTTGTCAGCAAAGAGTATTAGTTTCAGGTGTTGTGATACATTGAGAAGGTCATTGATGTATAAGAGGAAGAGCAGGGGACCAAGGACACTTCCCTGCGGTACTCCGGTGTCAAGTGGTCGTGTCGTGGAGGATGTGTCTTTAATAGTGACATACTGATACCTATTAGTGAGGTAGGATTTGAAATATGCTAGTGAATGTTGCTGCAGGACTCCAGTTCCAGTGTTAATACATTAGCTATATTTTGTGGGTCTTTACCTGACACTAACAGAGCATTGTCATCCGCATACAGTAGGAGTTTGCACTTGACACTGATGGGCATGTCATTTACATAACACAGAAATAATAAGGGACCCAGAATACTACCTTGGGAAACTCCACATGATATCGGCAGTGGTTCTGATTCTGTTTTGTTGATTTTGACAATTTGTTTCCTGTTGCTAAGATAGGACTTAAACCAGTCTAGGGAACCTATGCCGATAGCTTGAAGTTTCTTATATAATTTATTATGGTTGACAGTATCGAAGGCCTTTTGCAAGTCTAAAGTTACTATTCCTATGAGGTTACCTATAGACATTTCAGTTCTCATGTAATCCATCCGATTAATTAGGGAGGTGTCGGTTGAGTAAGAGCTCCTAAAGCCTGATTACCTGGAGAGAATTCCTGGGGTCAACGCCCCTGCGGCCCGGTCTGTGACCAGGCCTCATGTTGGACCAGAGCCTGATCAACCAGGCTGTTACTGCTGGCCGCACGCAGTCCAACGTACGAACCACAGCCTGGCAGGTCAGGTACCGACTTTAGGTGCCTATGCCTATGGTAACTATGAAAAATGTTGTTGTCACTAAGATACTTAACTACTTGGTACAGTATGTTTTAAACTTATCAGAGTCTGTGTTAAAGGTATTTGATGCAGCTGGTAGCTTACTTACTAGTGTTGATGCGACAGTTGTGTAGTATGAATTAAAACAATTTGCCACTTTAGTTGTTTCGTGGCATATCTCGTAATCGACATTTAGTACTATGTTAGATCTATCTACGGATTTATGGCTATACCCCAACTGTTTGAGTTGTTGCCAGAGCTTTCTAGGGTTATTCTTGTACTCTTCGATTTTTGAGCAATAGTGCCTTGCCTTTGCGCCTTTTATAAGCCTCTGCACTGTTCCTCACCCTGTGGAATTCATTTAGTGCTGCAATATCCTGTCTGTTTGCCTTAAATCTTTTTATCAATTGGTCTCTGAATTTTTTATTATCTAATATCTCAGTAGTCATCCAGGGTTCAGTTCTTCGTTTAATACTAACCTCTTTAACTGATGCAATATTATCAAGGATGGCAGTGAACGTTGTTTTGAACTTTTCCCAGGCATCATTTACGTCCGTGCAACTTGTTATCACTGACGAGTCATAATTGTGTAGCATATTTACCAGTGTTTCTTTATTGTAGTTTCTAGTTGACCTAATTTTTATTGTCTTGTGTAGGCCTATCCGTTCCCTAGTGATTTTCCTGGTACAGTAAATGATGAAAGGATCACTAAGACCTGTGGTAATGACGCCTGACTGACTAATGTTCTCAGGGCGGTTACAAAGTATGTGGTCAATTAGGGTGGCTGAGAACTGTGAGATCCGGGTTGGTGTATTAATTAGTTGAGTGTAACTACCAGCTGCATCAAATACCTTTAACACAGACTCTGATAAGTTTAAAACATACTATACCAATAAAGGGGTAACCCCAAACAGTTGTTAACTAGTAAGTGTATCTCATGACTTCGTGCAAAAAGAACTAAGCAGGTTAAACCCAACTAAGAGCACCAGCCCAGATAACATCCCGTCTATGCTCCTAAAAGATGGTGCCTCTGAATTGGCAATCACCATTGCTCACATAATAAATTTGTCCATCACTACTAATACCGTACCAGAGGGGTTCAAGGAGGCCAGAGTTACTCCTATCTTCAAGAAAAATAGTAGGTCTGATGTGAGCAACTATAGGCCTCTTAGTATACTCAGTGCAATATCCAAAATTCTAGAGAGGGCGGTGTACTGTCAAGTAGTTAAGTATCTTAGTGTTAGTTAGTTAGTTTGATATCTTTATTATGCACCCCATACCCATCCTGTGGGCGGTAGTCAAAAGATTACAGAGGTACATAATGGGTCCAGGGACTGGACCTCAAAGTTTGATGGCTGAGCAAGTTACAAAGGTAATGAACTCAGATGGTCACAATCATGACAAGTTACAAAGGTATTTGCAGATTACAGAGGTATATATAGGGTCCAGAGACTGGGCCCCAAAGTTTTGATAGCTGAACAAGGTACAATGGTAATTAATTCACTAGTTACAAGGTAATGAATCATGTAAGTAAATTTACTTACGTCTGTACATGGTTGCACTCATGAACAAATTATAAAGCAATGAGCAATCTATTAGTCTACACCCAGCCACAACTGTAATGAGTTATTGGTGCAAATTTTAATTGTTGGGTCACACACACACACATATACATATACACATACACACGCATACATGTATATACATACACACATACACATACACACATGTACATACACACACACACACACACACACGTGTCAATGCTTTATTTACAGGGAGCAAAGTCAGGGTATTTTTCCAGAATGGTCTGTAATATACCACTGTGGATAAAATACTTTGACATATCTTGAACATTTCTGAGTGAGTAGTCTCTGAATTCATTAATTTTATCGCACTCCAGTACATAATGACGCAGGGTGTGACAATAATCCAACTGGCAAAGTTTACATCTTGTTTGGTCTACATCTGGTGGTGGTGATTTAACCTGCCAAAGATACTTGTAACCCAGCCGGAGGCGGGCGGTAGTGACATCCAAGAGTCTGCTTATTTTGTTGGATGCACCATAGACATGTGGCTCCTCCTGCATGATAGAATGATGATAGATGGACTGACTGGTGTCAAACTCCCTGAGTCTTAAGTCAATAAAATTCAGTTGAAGTTCTTTTCGTATTATTGTTCTCAAACTGCTAACTGACAAGCCAAGATTGTAATCTATCCCCTCTTTGAAAGCATAAAACTTAGCCAATTTATCAGTTCTATCATGCATCTGAAGACCAATGTGAGATGGAATCCACAGCATGTGCACTCTGACTCTACTATCCAGAATCCTACCATACCTGTGCCTGGCTTCTGACACGAGCATGCTACAAGTTATACTTGATGAGTTGAGAGCATTTATGGATGACAGAGAATCAGTTACAATTAGAGAGTTAACCTTAGATACATGGACGCATTTGAGTGCAAGGAGTATGGCAAACAGTTCTGTCTGAAGGGTAGAGGCCCAGTTATTGATGCGTGCTCCAATTTCTTTAAGAGAGCCATCACTCTGTATGACAACAGCAGCACTACCAGCTGCACCAGTGGATTGGTGAACAGAACCATCAACGTAAATAATTTGTGAGAGAGTGTGCTGTTTGGCTAAATTATCAATACAGTTTAAGGCATCATGTTTGGCTTCAAGGCGAAGCTTTGGTTGTGATTTAAGAAGTAGTTTGGGGGGAAATGGAGGGATGGTAGTTTGGAATGGGGTAATATTCCATGGAGCGGAGAAGTGCCGCTGTTGCCTTACTTGCCACAGATCATGTATCTGATTCATGCGGAGGTCGGTTCCAGTTTTTCGATCCATCTGGAGGGATGTTCACCAGTGCTGAGGAAAGTTTGGAGGGCTTCTGTGCATGGGTTTGAATGGGCTTGCCTGAGCATATTAACCCCAATTAGGATATTTCTTTCAGTAACACGATCTCTGATGCTTGGAATATCAAGTTCTTTCTGCATATTTAAAATTTTGGCAGTACGAGGGCATCCTAAAATGATCCTCATTGCTTCGTTCTGCAGTTTTTCCAACCCTCCAAGCTTCCAGTCAGACACAAGAGCAAGTAGTGGGGCAGCATAATCAACTAATGATCTAATATAAGCAAGATACATCATTTTCACAATTTTAACATTAGCACCATACCTGGGGTGAAACCCTGCCACAACTCTAAGTGCTCTCAGCCTTTCTTTGTATTGACGACAAAGTCTCGTTACAACAGGTCCAAGTAGTGGGACCTCAAAGCCTAGATACCTGTATCTGTTTACATATTCTAAAAGAGACCCATCATGCAACTGGATCTGGCGAACTGTGCCTCTCTGTCGAGGAGGACGCCTATCTTAGTGACAACAACATTCTTCATAGTTACCAATCAAGGCACATCCTCTAGCTTTTGCATTAACCTCTTGTGAGGAACTGTGTCGAACGCCTTCTTGCAGTCCAAGAAAATGCAGTCTATCCACCCCTCTCTCTCGTGTCTTACTTCTGTTACCTTGTCATAAAACTCCAGTAGGTTTGTGACACAGGATTTTCCTTCCCTGAAACCGTGCTGGTTGTCGTTTATAAGCTTGTGTCTTTCTAGGTGTTCCACCACTCTCCTCCTGATTATCTTCTCCATGACTTTGCATACTAAACACGTCAGTGACACAGGTTTGTAGTTTAATGCCTCGTGTCTGTCTCCTTTCTTAAAAATTGGGACTACATTTGCCATCTTCCACGCCTCAGGTAGTTGCCCAATTTCAATGGAAGTGTTGAAGATTTGTGTTAGTGGCACACACATCTCTGCTTCCTCTCTAAGGACCCACGGATAAATGTTGTCCGATAAATGTGTATGTGTGTATGTGTATATGTAAGTGTGTATGTATATGTGTGTGTGTGACACCTAACAATAAAATTTGCACCAAGAACTCATTACAGTTGTGACTGGGTGTAGACTAGTGAATTGTTCATTGCTTTATAATTTGTTCATGATTGTAACCATGTATAAACGTAAGTAAGTAAATTTACTTACATGTTTCATTACCTTTGTAACTTGTGAGTTCATTACCTTTGTAGCTTGTTAGTTCCTTACCTTTGTAACTTGCTCAGCTATCAAAACTTTGGGTCCAGTCCCTGGACCCATTATGTACCTCTGTAATCTTTTGACTACCGCCCACAGGATGGGTATGGGGTGCATAATAAAGATATCAAACTAAACTAACAACTACCAATCAAGATCTTACTCAACCGCCACCTCCCTAATTAATCTGATGGATTACATGAGAACTGAAATGTCGATAGGGAATCTCATAGGAATGGTAACCTTAGACTTGCAAATGGCGTTCGATACTCCGCTCCAGGCCCAGACTCATGGAACTCCGTGTTCATCAAGAACTGCAAGAAGCCCCTATCACGTGATTTTAACATCCTATAGAGAGGGAGCATGGACACTGGAGTCGTCCCGCAGTTACTAAAAACAACAGACATAGCCCCACTCCACAAAGGGGGCAGTAAAGCAATAGCAAAGTGGTCAAAGAGACATTCGGGGATGTGCTGATAATCCTTTATTAAGATACAACATAGCGAATGCTCCTAGCTGCAAAGAAACAAAGTACACAAATTAGGATGCACACCTGACTAGATAAGCGCACATTGTACCTCCTAGTCCTAATATATCATTAATGTACACTGTACGGACGTAACTCTATAGTGGGTGTGCAGTGCCTTATGCTACATAACCCGTAATTACTGACTTACATATTAGGAAGGTAATACGTGTTCGACGGCCCCGCACTCTGTTTGTTTACGACTCGAGTTTCACTGCCTCACCTACAGGCGGCGCAAGGGTGCCGCCGGCCCGCCAACTTTGACTCACTCTATGCCACGTCACCTACATCCCACATCCCCTCCAGTTTCCAGCAGGAAACTCCTCACTCGGTGACGTAATCCCGTAGGTACGCCGGCGGACGTCTGTCTCTGCGAGGTCTTGGAGGTGGCGACGCATGGGTGTGTCGTGATATGGTCGGGTCGGGTCCTTCTGCCCGTGGGACTGCCTGGTCCATGTGCTCTATGGGAGGTTTGGGGTTCGGTGCTGTTCCGTGCAACTGTGGAGGTGTAGCTGCTGAGTCAGCATCGGGCGCCGGAGGCAGCTCGCCGTCCTGTACTTCACCACTGGCTGGCGTGGATGGGGTGTTGGAAGGCTGATGACACGTATATGGTGATGACACGGGCTGGTTGGTATTGGCCAGCCCCTGGATGTGGCGCAGGAACCGTCGATTCCGCAAAGTGAGCCGCCCCGAGCCATCCACCTTGACCAAGTATTGGTCAAACGGCTTTGCAAAAGTTGGTAGATGGATCTATAATTTCCTAACATGTAGAACACAAAGAGTAGTAGTCAACAGAGTAAAGTCTGAGGCAGCTAATGTGAAAAGCTCTGTTCCACAAGGCACAGTACTCGCTCCCATCCTGTTCCTCATCCTCATATCGGACATAGACAGGGATATAAGCCACAGTGCCGTGTCTTCCTTTGCAGATGACACCCGAATCTGTATGACAGTGTCCACCGTTGAAGACACTGCAAGACTCCAAGCAGACATCAATCAAATCTTTAAATGGGCCGCAGAAAACAATATGAAGTTCAATGATGAGAAATTTCAATTATTCAGATACGGAAAACGTGAGGAAATTAAAATCTCATCGGAGTACAAAACTAATTCCAACCACACAATAGAGCGAAAAACTAATGTCAAAGACCTGGGAGTGATCATGTCAGAGGATCTCATCTTCAAGGACCATAACACCGTAGTTAGTTAGTTAGTTTGATATCTTTATTATGCACCCCATACCCATCCTGTGGGCGGTAGTCAAAAAATTACAGAGGTACATAATAGGTCCAGGGACTGGACCTCAAAGTTTGATAGCTGAGCAAGTTACAAAGGTAATGAACTCAGATGGTCACAATCATGACAAGTTACAAAGGTATTTGCAGATTACAGAGGTATATATAGGGTCCAGAGACTGGGCCCCAAAGTTTTGATAGCTAAACAAGGTACAATGGTAATGAATTCACTAGTTACAAGGTAATAAATCATGTAAGTAAATTTACTTACGTCTGTACATGGTTGCACTTATTAACAAATTATAAAGCAATGAGCAATCTATTAGTCTACACCCAGCCACAACTGTAATGAGTTATTGGTGCAAATTTTAATTGTTGGGTCACACACACACACACACATATACATATACACATACAAACACACACACACACATACATACACACATACATACGCACGTCAAGAAATTAGAGAAAGTGCAAAGGTTTGCGACAAGGCTAGTTC
>WNWK01020565.1:0-35598 GCA_009830355.1 Cherax destructor | reverse complement strand
CAAAATCATAGCTATTTCACTAGAACTTCATTTGTTCTATCGATTGAGTACAAGAACCCGCCCATTTACAGTTTTTAACTCCCCAATAAAGTGGGTCAGAAATTGAGTAATTTCACACAAATTTCAAAAGATGCCAATTTCAAAATAGGGTCTAGAATAAACAAGGCAGACATTCCTGTCACTAAAAAAAAAAAATTCTGTTCATTAGTCATGTCTCCAGGCCTCTCTTATATTATTCTTGCTTTCCATTATGATTTTTATTCTCACAAAATATAAGATTTACTGTTATGATGATACTGCATATGAAAACGTATAAATAATATCAGCCACTTGTGAAAGAATATTAGACTCACCAGTTGATGTGATTGAATGGGCATGATTTGTTTACTCTTGAACATCGGCAAAAGTCTAACATTTCCGCTATTTTGAGCTCAATTTCAAGGTACTTTTCATCGTGAAACCAATAAAAATCATCTCTATTTCTGTAACAAATCTTCCATTTTATCAAATGAGACCAAGAAAACGAGAATACAACCATAAATACCATATGAAAATACACTGCAAAGTCGTTGTTTTAAACCAAAAACATGGTCGTAGTTTTTTTTTTCTCATGCACTGCGTGCTGCAGGATTTTTTTACTATGCACACTGATCAAGCAGACCCATTCTTTCATATGTAGGCCTACCAGCTTTTTTCCACCAGGTCTGAAGGCGCTAGAATTTACGCGTATAAGTGCGTGACCGACCCTGGCTGTTAACCCTTTCAGGGTCCAAGGCCATTTTTGGAAGGGGTGCGCCAGTGTCCAAGAATTTTAGAAAAAAAAATTATTTTTTTCTTACAGAATTAAAGATAATAATTTTGTGAAGGTAATGAAAAAAAAAAAAAACTTCTGATCAGTAGTTTCCGAGATATAGAAGCATGAAGTTGACCCCTCAATGACCGGGTGGGGGCAACATCGGCGATTTCCGTAAAGTTGCATTTTTTTATTTTACGTTTTTGTTACTTTTTTCTTTTCTTTTCTTTTCTAATATTTTTTTTTCCCCAGTAACTTTTGTGGCCTGTGAGACCAATATAACGCATAATGTACACTCATTGTATTCAACACAATAACCGCACTAATTTGTTTATCATTTTATTGCTTACAAAACTTGTTAACAAGTTTATTGTAAACAAAATAATGATGAAAATATTAGTGTGGTATTGTGTTGAATACAATGGTACCATATAGTACCATGTTACAATGGTACCATATGGTAATGTATATGGTGCAATGTATCATATGGTGCAATGTACCATATAGTACCATAAAGTACAATGGAACCATATGGTACAATGTATCATATGGTGCAATGTACCATGTGCTACAATGTACCATATGGTACCCTGTACCATAGTACAGGGTATCGTATGGTACAGGTTATCATATGGTACAGGGTACCATATGGTACAGGGTACCACATGGTACAGGGTACCACATGGTACAGGGTACCACATGGTACAGGGTACCACATGGTACAGGGTACCACATGGTACAGGGTACCACATGGACAGGGTACCATATAATACAGGGTACCATATGGTACAGATACAGGGATCCCCATGGAAATAAGTCACCCTGACTTTTTGGGTTATTCTAGGATCTTTCACATATGCTGTTGCATTGGGCTGGTGTAGCATGCTGCATGTTCGTGGCACCATATGGTACATTGTACCATATGGTACTATATGGTACCGTTGTATTCAACACAACCGCACTAATATTTTTATCATTATTTTTTTTACAATAATTGTTTACAATAAAAAATATGCAAAAATGTTGTATGTTAGTAATGTTCTATTATATATTTACAAATGTACAGTGACTGGACATGTTTCTATAGGTGGATGACGAAGCACTTTGTGTTGGAAACTGCTGCGTCAGTGCCTTGAGAGCCACAATCACTGCTCAGTCTGAGCTAGTGCCTCCTTCCACCAACATCACTTACTGACCATATGGTATGCTGTCAGTAGTGTTACTGAATCAGTAACACTCCTGACAATGGTACAGGGTACCATATGGTACAGATAGAAGGATCCCTTTGGAAATAAGTCACCCTGTCTTTTCTGGGTTATCCTAGGAGCTTTCCACATATGCTGCTATGTATGATAATCTATGTACATAACTATATTTGTGTACACCTGAATAAACTTACTCAAGTCATGTGGAGTCTTAAGTTTATTTAGGTATACACAAATACAGTTACATATATTTATCATACATAGCAGCATATGTTTGGAGAACCTAGGATAACCCAAAAAAGCCAGACTTTTTTCCAATAGGGTCCCTGTACCATATGGTATGTACCATATGGTATAATGTACAATATGGTACAATGTACCACATGGTACCATTGCACCATATACCATTGTACCATATGGTACCATTGCACCATATACCATTGTACCATATGGTACCACTGTACCATATGGTTCAGAACCATAGAATTCCTCTTCAGATCCACTTCCATCAGTCTTAGAACTATATAACTTGAGAAGAGGAGAGTCAGAATTCGCCTGGGGAGTGAGAGCTTTCTTGCCGCCAGGCATGCAGAACAAAGCTACTTTGCTGGCATTCCCACAATGCCATGTGGGCTCCCAGATTTTTTGAATAGTGCGCACACTGACCACACAGACCCATTCTCTTAGATGTAGGCCTATCAGCCTTCTCATGCTAAATTTGAGGCCGCTAGAATTTAGGCGTAGTACTACGGTTTGGACCCAGAACTCAAAGCTGTAGAACTACGGAATGGACCCTGAAAGGGTTAAGACATACATATATGTGACTGACCCTCAAAGGGTTAAACAAAAGTCCATTAACCAATGGGTTCATTCCTTAAATGGATGTGACCTGACCTGACTAGGTTGGGTCATTGGCTTAAGCATGGCCAGTAAGCCTACTGCAGTGTTCCTTCTTTCTTATGTTCCTAGTAAACTAGAGTTTATTAACCCAGGAGTCCATTAAAGTGATGTCAATTAACCCATGGATCCATTAAACTAAGGTCCATTAACCCAAGGGTCTATTAAACTAAGGTTTGTTAACCCATGGGTCCATTAACACTTTGGTCCATTAAAGTGATTTACATTATACACACACAGCAAAGAGGTGGGGCCAGAAGCTGTGACCTGACCATTGCAACCACAAATATATAAATACATACATACACATACAGTAGACCGTTATATTACATGGGTTTATTTGCCATGTTTTGGTTATTGCACTTTTGAAAAATTGCAGCACAATTTTATACACTTCCTAAAATTAACTTTATACGGTTCCGTTTGCGGGCGCTGTTACGGCCCCCTACCTAACAATGGCTGTTAGGTAGTTTACCTACCAGCTGACAGTCACTGGTGACGTCATCAAACGTGATGTTTGACTGCTGGGCCAGCTGGACCGACAGTGTCCACCAGACTCTCATATGGAGAGTGTCATCTAGACTCTCATATTGAGAGTATCAACCAGACTCACCACTGGAGAGTTCACTAGACTCTCCCCTGCACTGAGTGTGCTCCAGACTTCTGGTGATAGGACCTGTTTTACACCAAACACCTGGTGACAAGACCTGCTAGACTCTCATAGACTGGCTTGAGAGTGTATTCCTGACTTTGGAATTGCTGGTGACGGAGACTCTCACGACGTGTGGTTTGATAGTATTCACCAGACTACTTCACGGCGTACATTGGTTGGTTGGACACCCATGGACTGAGACTTCTAATTAGGGATTTGTGCATCTCTCATCAGGAACACCGACGTGGACGTCAGGGTGTGTATTACCTGATGAGTGTGAGATGCAAAGGACAGAAGTAAGGAAAGTCAGGGGCTGTTATACCTGGTAGGCGTGTCAGGCAACACGGTCTAGCCAGGGTGTGTTGTACCCTGTGAGCCATTGTGGAAAGTCATTGTGAACTCGTTGTTTGTCAGGTGACTGACACGTTGTGTTCAGGGTGTGTTATACCTGGTAGGCGTGTCAGGCGACACGGACTAGCCAGGGTGTGTTGTACCCTGTGAGCCTTGTTGAAAAGTCAGTGTGAACCCGGTGTTGTCAGGTGATTGTGACGGTGGCACGACACAAGGAGATAGTCGTGTGATTTTGTGTTTGTGACAGATGACGCGGTGCAAAGGCTTCCCTAGAGACTGATTTCGTGATACAGGGGGCGTGCCATGTGGCACAGAGGTGTCGTGTGACACAGTGAAGGTGTCTTATGGGCACAGAGAGAAGGGTGTCGTGTGACACAGTAGAGAAGGAGTGTCATGTGACACAGAGAACGGGTGTCATGGGACCCCGGTGAGAAGGCGTGCCATAAGACAGAGATAAGGGTGTCTGAGGACACGGTGGAGAAGGCGTATCATGACGAGAGGATTGGTGGTGTCCTGTGTGACACGATGGTGGCAGCGACGTCTGACATGGCACAGAATTTATGATTGTTTTTCTTGTGATATTTTACTACGTTTTAAAGTTGTTATAAATGTGTATATAAAAGCTATATGTTTTTACACAGATTATATATTATCTATAGATTGTTTTTATATTAATAATAATATAATATAATAAATATATGAAATCTGAGAGATTTTGTTATCCTGAACAGTCTTTTATTACAAATGAAGTATTTTTGTAATAGGCGCGGAAAAAAATTCCCCAGTTCAAGCTGTCGCCTTGTTGTGGGTCAGCGGGGGAGACCTCCCAACATCCCCTGCCACCCCAACACTCCAGCCACCACCATCCCAGCCTTCATGAATGAGTGTTCAGTTCCATTCTGTCTTAGGAGCTGTGTTTGTGAATTGTGTTTTGATCTTTTAATCACCATATCTTGTATCTGCCAAGCAATCATGACACTCAGTAGGCATACCAGTGTTGCTGAAAGTGGCAAGAAAAGGTATAAGCATTTAAGTCTTAGAGCTAGCAAAGAAAATAGAGAAATTAGACAAGAGATAACCTGTGGCCGTAATGAAGCGTTACTTTGTGCAATTAAAAATTTTTGAATGAGGTAAATATATGAGTTTGTGTGATGAATGACTGACTGATTGATTTGACTGACTGACTTTGACTGACTTGACTTACTTGACTGACTGACTTGAATGACTTACTGACCTGACTGATTTATTTGACTGACTGACATCCTTGACTGACTTACTAGACTGACTTGACATACTGACTTGACTGACTGATTTAATTGAGTGACTGACTTGACTAACTGACTTGACTGACTGACTTACTTGACTGACTGACTTTACTGATTTACTGACTTCACTGATTTACTGACTTCACTGATTTACTGACTTCACTGATTTACTGACTTCACTGATTTACTGACTAGACTGACTAAAGTTAGGCTTTTTCACTGAAGAGGACCCTGAAATGGTGTCTAGAACAGCTGATGCCTTACAGTCAGTTGTATAATGTACTGTGAAGTAAAATAGAACAGAAATCCATTACAGAATTTATGAACACTCCAGTACAACCATCGACTTCAGTACCAGAACCTCTACCATCCACCTCAGCCCAGTAGGGCCACAGCATAACTCTCCACTCTCTTCACAATCATCCACAAACACCAGCACCCACAATTTAAGGTAAGAAATACTATTATTTTTGTTGCATTTGAAGTCTTAAGGGAGGGGCGAGATTTTTTAGGAGTGAGTAACAGGGAAAATTTAAAAATTATGGAAAAAAAGGTTTTCTTACCAAAAAATAGTGCATAATTCTGGCAACATGTTGATGCAATTGGCTTGTTTCTATCATATTTCTAATTATGTTTCTACCAAAATATTATTTTTTTGTTCTTGCTGTTAGCAAGAGGACATGTTGGCAATTAGTCAGGTTTTTTTTTTTTTACCCCCAAAATTGTGATTTTTATGATTGTTTCACTTGAAATACACTATATGGCAACTTTTGTTAGGATTAGGGTGGAAGAACTCACTTGGGTGCTGGCTCAGTAGATTTTTGGCTTCCAATAAGGATGGAGGAGCACAGCGCTTTGAGATTTGGCGCGGCATTACCCGAGATTTTTACACAAACATAATTACAGTGCTCCCTCGTCTATCGGTCTTAATCCATTCCAGGAGCTAGACCTTAACTCGAAAACTTGGAAACTCGAAACCTTATTTCCCATAAGAAATAATGTAAATACAATTAATCCATTCCACCCAAAAATATTCACAAAAAATACATTTTAATTATAGTCCTACATACACAAAACAACATTATTAACACATACATGTAATTATAAATACTACAACATAATAAATAATAAATAACATTTACTTACCTTTATTGAAGAGTTGCTGGCATCTGGAAGATAGGGAGGAGGACAGGGGGAGGGTGTTAGTGTTTGGAAGGGGAATCCCCCTCCAAAAGGACTTCAGGTAACAAGTCCTTATCTGGGGTTACTTCCCTTCTTTTTCTTTTAATGCCACTAGGACCAGCTTGAAAGTCACTAGACCCCTTCCTAGAAAAATAACTGTCCAGAGTCCTCTGTTTCTGGCGACGCTTTAACATTTTCCTGAAGTGGGGCAAGATTCTGTCACTGAACATGTTGCAGATGTGGCTTGCTTCAGCTTGCTCAGGGTGGTGTTTGTCAACAAATGTCTGCACATCAGTCCATTTGGAACAAATTTCTTTAACCCTTTGACTGTCGGAGGCCCCATTCTGAAACTGTCATTCTATGTCGGAAAATTTTGGAAAAAAAAATATATGATTTTTTCTTATGAAATGATAGAGAATCTTTTCCCGATTGTAATGACACCAAAAGTTTGAAATTTGATTGAAAACTTACGGAATATATACGCATCGGCGATTTCGCCGACTTTGAGCCCTATTTTAGGCCAATTCCATTGGGACAGTCGACCAAACTCATAGCTATTTCTTTAGAACTCCATTTGTTCTATCGATCGAGTACAAGAAATCACCAATTTACCGATTTCAACTACCCAATAAAGTGGTCAGAAAATGGCAATTTCGCCAATTTCATGCAAAATAAAAAAGATGTCAATTTCAAAATAGGGTCCAGAATAAACAATGCAGACATCCCTAGCACTAAAATACGATGTTATCTGTTCATTAGTCATGTCTTTAGGCCCCTCTTACATTACTCTTGCTTTCTATTTTGATTTTTTATTCACACAAAAATAGAAGATTTATTGTTATGCAGACTATTGCATTATTGTAAAAACTGTATAAATAATATCTGTGCACTTGTGAAAGAATATTAGACTCACCAGTTGATGTGTATTGGATGCATGGTGTGATTTGTTTACTTTTGAACATTGGCAAAAATCGAACATTTCAGCTAATTTGAGCTCAATTTCAAGATCGTTTACATCATGAAACTAATCAATATCATCTCTATTCCTGTAATATGTTTTCCATTCTATCAAATGAGACCATGAAAAGAGAATACAACCATAAATACTATACGAAAATACACCTCAAAGACGGCCTTTTAATTCAAAAACACGGTCGGAGTTTTTTTCTCATTATGTACTGCTTGCTGCAGGTTTTTTTTATACTGCGCCCCTGACCACACGACCCATTCTCTCACATGTGGGCCTACCAGCTTTCTCCTGCTTGATTTGAGGCCGCTAGAATTTAGGCGTATAAATCGTCCGAAACATTGGCTCGTAAGACGTATATATACGTCCGAAACAGTCAAAGGGTTAATCTCTGAAAAGTTACTACCTCAACCTGTTCATCCTCCTCCTCTGAATCAATTTCCTTAAATGTCGTCTGTCGCTGTTCCTGATGAAGCTCTTTCACCTCTTCAGTGGTTAGGTCTACCCTGTGCTCCTCCACCAACTCTTCCACATCCTCACCACTCACCTCCAACCCGAGGGACTTGCCCAATTCCACAATAGAGTCCACAACAGGCACAGGGTGGTCAGGGTCAGCCTCAAATCCTTCAAAATCCCTCTTTTCAACACAATCCGGCCACAGTGGTCTCCAAGCAGGGTTCAAAGTCCTGGAAGTCACTCCCTCCCAAGCATTACTTATAAGGCCTATGCAATGAACGATATTGAAGTGATCTTTCCAGAACTCTCTTAGGATCAAATTAGTGTCTGAGGTCACTTGAAAGCACTTTTCAAACAATGCTTTTGTGTAGAGTTTTTTGAAGTTGGAATTGACCTGTTGGTCCATGGGCTGGATGAGAGGAGTGGTGTTAGGAGGAAAGAACTTCACTGTGATGAAACTGAACTCATCAGACAAATAGTCTTCCAAGTTGTGAGGATGAGCAGGAGCATTGTCCAGTACCAGGAGGCACTTGAATCCCAATTTCTTTTCCAGGAGGTATTTCTTCACTCTAGGGCCAAACACTCCAGTCAACCATTCCACAAAAAAGTCCTTAGTGACCCATGCCTTGGTGTTAGCCTTCCAATGCACACACAAATTATTCCTGTTAACATTGTGTTTCTTTAAGACTCTGGGATTTCCTGCATGATACACCAGTAAAGGCTTCACTTTAAAATCACCACTGGCATTGGCACACATCATAAGAGTTAGCCTGTCTTTCATAGGCTTGTGTCCTGGCAGTGCCTTTTCCTCCTGAGTAATGAAGGTCCTGTTTGGCATTTTCTTCCAAAACAGGCCTGTTTCATCACAATTAAACACTTGTTGGGATTCAAATTTTTCAGTGTCTACGAACCCCTGGAATTCCTGCACAAATTTTTCAGCTGCACGTTTGTCTGAGCTGGCTGCCTCACTATGCCTCACAACACTGTGTATGCCACTATATTTCTTAAACCTCTCAAACCAGCCTTTGCTGGCTTTAAAATCACTCGCCTCACCACTGGTTCCAGGCATTGTCTTGAAAAGATCTGCGTGCAACTGCCTTGCCTTTTCACAAATTATCGCCGTGGAAATACTATCACCCGCTATCAGTTTTTCATTGATCCACACCCCCAGCAACTTCTCAACCTCATCCACTGTTTTCGATCAATTTTTCATTAACATGTCAACCACTTTTGCAACATTAGCATCCTTGATTTCTTTTCTCTTTGCCAGGATAGTGGTGATGGTAGATTGTTTTTTCCGTACATCCTGGCAAGCTTCCCCACACGTACACCACTCTCATATTTTTCAACAATCTTTTTCTTCATTTCGATGGTGTTCCTCACTCTCTTTACCACAGGGGTGCCACTAGGAAGCTTCTTTGGACCCATGGTGACTTATTTCACAGTGACAATCACTAAACCAGGAATAAACAGAGTAAATTTATTGTGAAATGTTTGAAAGAGCATGCTGGGTAATGTTCTCTCAATGGTAAACAACGCTAGACTGGCGTCCTGCGCGGCAAGGCGAACAAGCACGGGCAGGCACACAGGTCTGGTACGGACCGATACATGAGTGAATAACCGATACAAAAGGGAAACATAGACCGAAAAAAGCAACCGAAACACGAAATCACCGATATACGGAAACACTGAAACATGAGGGATCACTGTATCTATTACTTAGGAATAAGTTATTGACATTATTATCCTTCTCATGCAAAGAGTATTTATAAGAGCATCATGATTCTTTCACAGGTTATTGAGGAATGATGGTTCTATTGAATTACATGGGGAGTTTGCGATATGCTTTACGTTTTGTTTTTAGTGATTTTTTTTTCCCCAAACAAGTTTAAAAAAAAACAAAACACATATTTCAATATTTTGTATAGTGCAATCTATTGACAGTAAGGTCAAAACTCTCTCTAATTCGAAAACCTAACTCTTCGTCTTTCATCTGATTTGAACTAGAACATTGTACAGTGAACCCCCAAGTTTAGGTATGTCCGAATAATGGTTGTTTCATGTAAAGGTTGCTTTCTTCGGTCAATATTTTTCTCGAGTAGCGGTCTTTACTCGAGTAGCGGTTTATACCAGACCTGGCCGCCTGCCTGCACTTGCGTGCCTCGCCACGCAGGACGCCAGTCTAGCGTTGTTTACACTTGAGTGAACAATATCCAGTGCACTCTTTCAAACATTTCACAATAAATTTATTTTGTTTATTGCTGGTTTAGTGATTGTCACTGTGAAATAAGTCACCATCGTCCAGAGCTTCTAGTGGCACCCCAGTGGTAGCAGGCATGCAGGGAGTGTAGCATTCATGCAGGGAGTGTAGCATTCATGCAGGGAGTGCATTCATGCAGGGAGTGTAGCAGGCATGCAGGGGTAGGCATTCATGCAGATAGTGTATGTATTTATTCATGCAGGGAGTGAGCATTCATGCAGGGAGTGTAGCGGCATGCAGGGAGTGTAGCATTCATGCAGGGAGTGTAGGCATGCGGGAGTGTAGCATTCATGCAGGGAGTGTAGCAGGCATGCAAGGAGTGTAGCATTCATGCAGGGAGTGTAGCAGGCATGCAGGGAGTGTAGCAGGCATGAGGGAGTGTAGCAGACATGCAGGGAGTGTAGCAGGCATGCAGGGAGTAGAGCATTCATGCAGGGAGTGTATGTATTTATTCATGCAGGGAGTGTAGCATTCATGCAGGGGTGTGAGCATGCAGGAGTGTAGCATTCATGCAGGGAGTGTAGCAGGCATGCAGGGAGTGTAGCATTCATGCAGGGAGTGTTGAGGCATGCGGAGTGTAGCATTCATGCAGGGAGTGTAGCAGGCATGCAAGGAGTGTAGCATTCATGCAGGGTGTAGCAGGCATGCGGGGAGTGTAGCAGGCATGAGGAGTGTAGCAGACATGCAGGAGTGTAGCAGACATGCAGGAGTGTAGCATTCATGCAGGTAGTGTAGCATTCATGCAGGGAGTGTAGCATTCATGCAGGGAGTGTAGCATTCATGCAGGGAGTGTAGCATTCATGCAGGGAGTGTAGCATTCATGCAGGGAGTGTAGCATTCATGCAGGGAGTGTAGCATTCATGCAAGGAGTGCAGCAGGCATGCAGGGAGTGTAGCATTTATGCAGGGAGTGTAGCAGGCATGCAGGGAGTGTAGCAGTCATGCACTGACTGTATCAGGCATGCAGGGAGTGTAGCATTCATGCAGGGAGTGTAGCATTCATGCAGGGAGTGTAGCAGGCATGCAGGGAGTGTAGCAGGAAGGCAGGGAGTGTAGCAGGAAGGCAGGGAGTGGGGATTCCCCATCCAAACACTAACCCCTCCCCCTGTCCTTCTCCCTATCTTCCAGATGCCAGCAACTCTCTTCAATAAAGGTAAGTAAATGTTATTTATTATGTTATTTATTATTATGTTATTTATTATTTATGTATTTATTATTATTTTGTGTTAATAATGTTAGTTTGTGTATGTAAAACTATAGTATTTATTCTTTAAAAAATTGATTTTTTTGTGAATATTTTGGGTGGAACGGATTAATTGTATTTACATTATTTCTATGGGAAATAAGGTTTCGAGTTTTGAATTTTTCATGTTGAGGTCTAGCTCCTGGAACGGATTAAGACCGATAGTCGAGGGACCATTGTATGTCTTACTAATTTTGTAGGAGAGGGGGTGCCTTAAGCCCTATCAAATAGGGCACTAATTTTTTTTCTATATAACTGTAAGGCAAAACGTCACTAAAAACAGAGTGTCTAGGTTTCAAATGGTGCTTAATTCACAGACAAATTCCCATTGAAATTTTAGCAAAATAAAAAAAAATAAAAAAATATTGCCCCTGCCTTAAGCAGTAAAAACAACATAATACATCACGACAATGATCTACACTTACATATTCACTTTTATTTTTGTAATATCTGGAGGTCTAAAAAAAATAGTTGTATACCTTTTTTGGGGCACCCTAGAACGTAACCCTATTTTCCCCATAAGTTCCTCAGTTTACCTAACACAGCATTTTCAGGAACATAACTACCTTGTGATATAATGGCCTACATACATAAATGTAAAATTTACAGAAAACCAACATATAACTAACCATGGTAGGGGTGAGAACTGAATTCATGGTGAATGAGACGTAAAACTCCAGACCAACACATTAACCACTGGGCCAGATGGCTACAATAAGATTCATCCAATTAGGTACCGTATTTCGCGGTTTATAAGACTTGTTTTAGTTTCAATGGCTCGGCATCAGATGTAACTGGGAGAGCTACAGCCCACCCCACACCTTAAACTTATAGCTCCCGTTACTGACCTTCAGTTTATAGGACGCAGGGTGGTTTTGGAGACATTTTATGGAAAAAGAATGTGCCTAATAAGCCATAAAATATGGTATATTGATAAAATGGATGAATCTTATTGTAAGCAGCTGGCCCAGTGGCTAACACGTCGGTCTGGAGTTTTACGACTCACTCATCAAGGTTTTAATCCTCACCCATACCGTGGTTTGTTTGCAATCATGTCATAATAATTTCTTGAGTCATAGTAACAAATACAGGTACCATCCGACTTACGACCGAGCTTTGTTCCGACCAACTGGTCGTAAGTCAAAATGGACGCAAGTCGAACCTTAGAAAATTGCCGACATACTGGGTAGTAGTAGTACATAAGAACATAAGAAAGGAGGAACACAGCAGCAGGCCTGTTGGCCCATATTAGGCAGGTCCTTCACAATCCATCCCACTAACAGGATATTAGCCCAACCCAATTTACAATGCTACCCAAGCAATAAGCTCTGAAAATTCAATTTACCCATGTGCAAGACCCAGTCAAATCCAACCACCCTCATTCATGTATTTGTCCAACCTAAATTTGAAACTACCCAAGGTTTTAGCCTCAATAACCCTATTAGGCAGACTGTTCCACTCATCAACTACACTATTTTTAAACCAATACTTTCCTATAGCCTTTCTAAATCTAAACTTGTCTAATTTGAATCCATTACTGCGGGTTCCCTCTTGGAGAGATATCTTCAAGACTTTATTTATATCCCCTTTGTTAATACCCATCTTCCACTTATACACTTCGATCATGTCTCCCCTCATTCTTCGTCTTACAAGTGAATGTAATTTAAGGGACTTCAATCTTTCTTCATATGGAAGATTTCTAATGCTATGAATTAACGCTGAATGTTTTCTAATGAATTTATATCCATTCTGTAAAATGGAGACCAGAACTAAGCTGCATAATCTAGGTGAGGCCTTACTAATGATGAATAAAGCTGTAGTATAACCGCTGGACTTCTGTTGCTTACACTTCTTGATATAAATCCCATTAATCTATTTGCCTTATTATGTACGCTTATGCATTGCTCTCTTGGTTTAAGGGTGCTCTATGGCCTACGCAGCGCGCGAGGAAAAATATTCGAAAAAAATTGAAAATTAAGTTAACCATATTGAAAAATAGAGTAACTCTCTGGCTACACAATGGTACAAGAATCATTGTTCTACGACATTCCTACAAGGAATTATGGTCGTTTATAACACACTTGGTGACGCTAACAACCGTAGTAGGTCAGCTGACATTTCGTGAATTTTCGTATTTTTTTTTTATAGATTTTTTTCCTTAATTTCTTGTAGTATTCTTACTTATATAATAATTGACGATTTGGCATCATAACAGAGTGGGTGGAGCTTATAAGAAGACTTCCAGCCAATCAGGAACCTTCTAGAACATTTGATTGCGTCAGCAGAAATTCCTGACTCAGGATAGCCGGGGAATATGCTTCATTATAACGCTATTATCAATACTACGGCTTTTATATCTATCACAATTGATCTATTATGACATAATAGGCAATATAAATAACAAATAACCATAGTAAATACTCCAGAATGAATAATATGTGGCATAATATGATCGCCGCCTGGCACCGCCTCCAAAGTATAAATATTACATCAGTTGGTGTGGGTGTTCCTTGGGGGTGCCATTCTCACTCTAGGGGACTTGTATTAAAGAAAACGAACAGGGCTAACTATGATATACACTCGTAATGCAAGATAAAGCTGAGAAAAATGCTATTTTGCTGCTGGAAAAAAAAAATTTTCCTCGCGCGACCTTCCGGGCGGATTATCTCAGAAGTAAGTTATTCATCTATATATTGGACAGGAACTGTTAATAATCATAGGAATGAAATGAAACTCACAGACAACATAAAAGAAAGGTTGTATTAATTTGTAATGTAACGTTTTTTGAGATATCGTAATTAGTTTTTGATTTATGTGAGGTAAAAAGTCAGATATTTTCCAACATGTAAAAAACACACAAACTTTATTTTTTTTTAAGTATGAAGATAGGGATAAATTACAGAAACCTTTTCATTCGTATCTCAGATTAGCATTGTTTTATGCGTAGGTGAAGCCAGAACAGCTTCAACAAGTCCCACTACGACTTTAGAATTTGTTATATGTGATGTTTGGTAAAAAATTGATAAATAATTTTTTTCTCAGTTGTTTGTTGGGCGATCTTTTTGAAACTTGATACAAGACAACTACAAAGGTGCTTCTTTATGTACAAAAAAAATGAAAGAAATCGAACGAAAAAAAAAAAAAAAAAATTAATCGATAGAGCACCCTTAAGGTTGCTGCTTACCATAACCCCCAAGTCCTTTTCGCAATCTGTATGGCTAAGTTCTACATTATTTAACTTATAAGTGCTTGGGTTATGGACACTCCCTAGTTTCAGAACCTTGCATTTATTTACATTGAACTGCATCTGCCACTTTTCTGTCCACGAATTAAGTTTGTCTAAATCCTCCTGAAGTTCCATGACATCTACGTTTGAATCAATTATCCTACCTATCTTCGTGTCGTCCGCAAATTTGCTCACATCACTTGTAATTCCCTCGTCAAGGTCATTGATATACATGTATATTATAAACAACAACTGGCCTAAGACTGATCCCTGTGGAATGCTACTTGTTACAGATCCCCATTCGGATTTAACCCCATTAATGCACACTCTCTGCTTCCTGTTAGTGAGCCATGACTCGATCCATGACAACACTTTTCCCCCAATGCCATGAGCTGCCACTTTCTTTAACAGTCTCTGATGTGGTACTCTATCAAAAGCCTTACTAAAATCTAAATAAATAATATCAAATTCTTTATCATGATCAACAGCCTCGAAAGCTTTACTGAAAAAGGTTAATAAATTACAGTGGTCCCTCGACTTTCGGTTTTAATCCGTTACAGAAGCTAGACCTTAACACAAAAAATTTGAAACTCGAAACCTTATTTCCCATAAGAAATAATGTAAATATAATTAATACATCCAAAAATATTCACAAAAAATTAATTTTTAAAAGATTAACTATACTTTTACATTCACAAAACAATTATAAATATATATAATGTATAATAAATTTATAATTAAACATTTAAAATAACATTTACTTACCTTTATTGAAGAGAGTTGCTGGCATCTGGAAGATAGGGAAGAGGACAGGGGGAGCGAGCACTCATTGTTTGGAAGGGAAAAACTCCTCCAAAAGGACTTCAGGTAACAAGTCCCTCTCTGGGGTTACTTCCCTTCTTGGTCTTTTAATGCCACTAGGACCAGGTTGAGAGTCACTAGAACACTGTCGCACAAAATAACTGTACAGAGTCCTCTGTTTCTGGCACCTATTTAACATTTTCTTGAAGTGCAACATAGCTCTGTCAGTGAACTGGTTGCAGAGATGGCTTATATCAGCTTGCTCAGGGTGGTGTTTTTCAACAAATGTCTGCAACTCATTCCACTTTGTACACATGTCCTTAAGCACTGAAGAAGCTCCTTCACTCCCTCTTCCTCCTCCTGTGAATCAATAGCCTCAACTCTGGTCTTATGCTCTTCCAGTTCCAGCTGTTGCAGCTCTTCAGTGGTTAGGTCTACCCTGTGCTCCTCCACCAACTCTTCCACATCCTCACCACTCAACTCCAACCCCAGGCTGTTCCCCAATGCCACAATATCTTCCACAACAGGCACAGGGTCAGCCTCAAATCCTTCAAAATCCCTCTTTTCAACACAATCTGGCCACAGTGGTCTCCAAGCAGAGTTCAAAGTCCTGGAGTCTTGGAGACTTTAACCCTTTGGGGGTCGCCAGGTCCTCACCAAAACTCTTTCTCAGGGTCGCAAATTTTTCGAAAAAATAAATAAATTATTTTTTCTTACGAAATAACAGAGAATCTTTTTCCGATCATAAGGCCACCAAAATTATGAAATTTGATCGAAAACTAACAGAATTATGCTTTCGCGAAGTTAGCGGTATCGATGACATTTACGCATCGGCGATTTCGCCCACTTTGAGCCATATTTTTGGCAAATTCCAATGTTTCAGTGTTACGACCCTGTATCTAACAATGGTAGTTAGGTAATTACCTCACCGGCCGGCAGTCAAGGGGTTACGTCATCAGACCTGATGTTTGACTGCCGGGCCGGCTTGACTGACAGTGCTACGAGACTCTCCCTATACAACATGGAGGTTCACCAGCTCCCTGATACACCTAGGGAGTATGCGAGACTCTCCCATATACACTGCTGGAGAGTGTCAGCGAGACTCTCCCCTATACAACACTGGAGAGTTCACTAGCTCCCTGATACACCTGGGAGTGTTCAACAGACAGACCTGGAGATTGACTCTTCGTGCTGGTGACGGCCTTAGACTATCTACTGGCTTATTCACCGTACCGACTGTGTTCCTGAGACTATGTACCTGAAAATGGACTGTTGTACCTGAACTTATGTACCTGAAAGTGTGTGACACTGGTAACAGGTGGGGTCTTGTGTGACACTGGTAACAGGTGGTGTCTTGTGTGACACTGGTAACAGGTGGTGTCTTGTGTGACACTGGTAACAGGTGGTGTCTTGTGTGACACTGGTAACAGGTGGTGTCTTGTGTGACACTGGTACAGGTGGTGTCTTGTGTGACACTGGTAACAGGTGGTGTCTTGTGTGACACTATGTGGTGTCAGGTATTTAATGGTGTAGTCAGTCAGAGTTTGTGACGATGGCACGACACAGGTTGAGTCGTGTATTTGATGTGTGTCATAACGCGTGAAAAGGTTTTATTAGAGATGGATTCATGATGCAAGGAAGGTGTCTTATGGGCACAGAGAGAAGGGTGTCGTGTGACACAGAAGAGAAGCGTGTCGGGTGACACCGGGGGCGTGTCATGTGACACAGAGAACGAGGTGTCAGGGGACCCCGTGAGAAGGCGTGCCATAAGACAAGAAGTATCATGACAAGGTGTGGTAGTGTCCTGCGTGACACTAGAAGATGGCAGCGACTTGACACTACACCGAATACTTGATTTTACTTGTGACTTTTATCTTGTACTGTGATTTTGTGTAAATAGGTTTTTACACAGATTATTAGATTATATGTTTTTATTCAGATTATATGCTTTTATATTAATAATATATATTTAATATAATAAAAATCTGAAATACGATATTTTACTTAGTATCCCAAACAGTCGTTTAATTACAAATGCTTCTTTATTTGTAATATTCAGTCTACTAAAATTATAGCTATTTCGCTAGAACTCCATTTCTTCTATCGATTGAGCACAAGAAACCGGCTATTTACCAATTTCAACTACCCAAAATAGTGGTCTGAAAATGGCAATTTGGCCAATTTCACACAAAATTCAAACGATGCCAATTTCAAAATAGGGTCCAGAATAAACAAGGCAGACATTCCTGGCACTAAAATAACATCTTCTCTGTTCATTAGTAATGTCTCCAGGCCCCTCTTACATTATGTTTGCTTTCCATTTTGAATTTTTATTCTCACAAAAAATAGAAGATTTACTGTTATGTATACAACTGCATCATCATTATAAAAATGGTATAAATAATATCAGCGCACTTGTGCAAGAATATTAGACTCACCAGTTGATGT
Source organism: Cherax destructor (assembly GCA_009830355.1). Taxonomy (NCBI): domain Eukaryota; kingdom Metazoa; phylum Arthropoda; class Malacostraca; order Decapoda; family Parastacidae; genus Cherax; species Cherax destructor. Next base: position 17,853 of record WNWK01020565.1, on the reverse strand, counting down.
GTATTGGATGCATGGTGTGATTTGTTTACTCTTGAACATCGGCCAAAATCAAACATTTTCGCTACTTTGCGATCAGTTTCAAGGTTCTTGTCATCATGAAACCAGTCAAAATTATCTCTATTTCTGTAATATATCATCCATTCTATCAAATGAGACTAAGAAAACGAGAATACAAGCATAAATACCATACGAAAATAGACTGCAAAGTCGCTTTTTTAAACCAAAAACACGGTCAGTTTTTTTTTTCCTCATTATGCACTGTGTGGTGCAGGATTTTTTTATACTGCGCACACTGACCACACAGACCCATTCTCTCACATCTAGGCCTAACAGCCTGTTTCCACTTGATTTGAGGGCACTAGAATTTAGGAGTAATAGTACGACAAAAACCCTGGGGCATAAGCATTACTAGTATGGCCGAAACCCCGAAAGGGTTAAAAGCTAGTATACTGAGTGGCTGTAAGAAGGAGATTGAGATGAGTGACCCAAGTTCTCATACGGCATACAAAATTTTTTTTTTTTAATTTAATTTTTTTTACTCGTCGGAGAGCCCGTCGTAACTCCGAGTTGTCGGTAAACGAGTACAGTCAACCCTGGTTCTTGTCGGTAATCTGTTCCAGAGGGCCCGTCGACCACCGGTTTGGTCGAACTCCGATTCTATTTTCCCCATAAGAAATAATGGAAATAAAATTAATCCGTAAGCAGTAAGTAAGAGACAGGTGAAGGTTTATAAATTAAAGAGAGGCAGTTAGGGTAAGATATAAACAACTATTAGAGGATAGATGGGCTAGTGAGGTGTAAGGCAATGGGGTCGAAGATGTATGGGGTAGATTTAAAAATGTAGTGTTAGTGTTCAGCAGAAGTTTGTGGTTACAGGCGAGTGGGTGCGGAGGGAAGAAAGCGATTGGTGGAATGATGATGTAAAGAGAGTAGTAAGGGAGAAAAGTTAGCATAGAGAGGTTTTGACAAGTAAAGTGATGAAAGGGGAGGAAGAGTATATGAAGAGAAAAAAGAGAGGTTAAGAGAGTGGTGAAGCAATGTAAAAAGAAGCAAATGAGAGAGTGGGTGAGATGTTATCAACAAATTTTGTTGAAAATAAGAATGGATTTGACAGTTAATAATACGAGAGGAGAGTTATTAAATGGAGAGTTAGAGTATCGGGAAGATGGAGGAATATTTTGAGGAGTTGTTAAATGTTGATGAAGACAGAGGCTGTGATTTCGTGTATAGGGCAGGAGGAATAACATCTTGTAGGAGTGTGGGAAGAGCCAGTTGTGAGTGTGGGGAAAGTTCGTGAGGCATTGGGTAGAATGAAAGGGGTAAGGCAGCTGGGATTGATGGAATAAAGATAGAAATGTTAAAAGCAGGTGGAGATATAGTTTTGGAGTGGTTGGTGCTATTATTTAATAAATGTATATAAGGGAAGGTACCTAGGGATTGGCAGAGATGTGTATTGTTCCTTTCTATAAAGGCAAAGGGGAAAAAGAGAGTGCAAAAATTATAGGGGAATAAGTCTGTTAGTGTACCTGGTAAAGTGTATTGTAGAGTTATTATTGAAAGAATTAAGATTAAGACAGAGCGGGATAGCAGATGAACAAGGGAACTTTAGGAAAGGTAGGGGGTGTGTAGACCAAGTGTTTACAGGGGAAACATATAGGTGAACAGTATTTTGGATAAGGGTAAAGAGGTTTTTGTGGCATTTATGGATTTGGAAAGTATGATAAGGTGGATAGGGGGCAATGGGCAGATGTTGCAGGTGTATGGAATAGGAGGTAGGTTACTGAAAGCAGTGAAGAGTTTTTATGAGGATAGTGAGGCTCAGGTTAGAGTGTGTAGGAGGGAGGGGGACTATTTCCCAGTAAAAGTGGGCCTTAGACAAGGATGTGTCACCGTGGTTGTTCAATATATTTATAGATGGGGTTGTAAGAGAAGTGAATGCGAGGTCTTGGCAATAGGTGTGGGGTTAAAAGATAAAGAATCAAATCATGAAGTGGGAGTTGTCACAGATGCTTTTTGCTGATGACACTTTGCTTTTGGTAGATTCTGAAGAGAGTTGCAGAGGTTGGTGGATGAATTTGGTAGGGTGTGTAAAGAAGAAAATTGAAGGTGAATATAGGAAAGAGTAAGGTGATGAGGATAACAAAAAGATTAGGTGACAAAGATTGTATATCAGATTGGAGGGAGAGAGTATGGAGGAGGTGAATGTATTCAGATATTTGGGAATGGACATGTCAGCAGATGGGTCTATGAAGGATGAGGTGAATCATAGAATTGATGAGGGGAAAAGGGTGAGTGGAGCACTTGAGTCTGTGGAGACAAAGAATTTTGTCCATGGAAGTAAAGAGGAATGTAGAAGTATAGTTATACCAACACTCTTATATGGGTGTGAAGCATGGGTGATGAATGTTGCACGAGGGAGAAGGCTGGAGGCAGTGGAGATGTCAGCCTGAGGTCAATGTGGTGTGAATATAATGCGAGAATTCGGAGTTTGGAAATTAGGAGGAGGTCGGGATTACCAAACTATTATCCAGAGAGCTGAGGAGGGGTTGTTGAGGTGGTTCGGACATGTAGAGAGAATGGAACAAGACAGAATAACTTTGAGTGTATAAATCTGTAGTGGAGGGAAGGCGGGGTAGGGGTCAGCCTGGGAAAGGCTGGAGGGGGGGGAGGTTTTTGTGCAGGCTTGGGCTTCCAGCAAGCTGTGTGAGTGTATTTGATAGAAGTGAATGGAGACAAATGGTTTTTAATGACGTCTGTTGGAGTGTGAGCAAAGTAACATTTATGAAGGGATTCAGGAAACCGGCAGGCCTGACTGAGTCCTGGAGATGGGAAGTACAGTGTCTGCCCTGAAGGAGGGTGTTAATGTTGCAGTTTATAACTGTAGTGTAAAGCACCCCTCGGCAAGGAAGTGATGGAGTGAATGATGATGAAAGTTTTTCTTTTTCCACCCTGCCTTGGTGGGAATCGGCCGATGTGTTAATAAAATAAAAATAAATAATAAAATTAATCCGTTTCAGACATCCAAAAGTATTAAAATAAAATATTTTTTTGAACTTTTGACATAAATTATACACAATTTAATAAATGTATATAAGAGGGTATACCTAGGTTGGCAGAGAGTGTATTGTTCCTTTCTATAAAGAAAGGGAAAAAAGAGAGTGCAAAAATTATAGGGGAATAAGTCTGTTGAGTGTACCTGGTAAAGTGTATTGTAGAGTTATTATTGAAAGAATTAAGATTAAGACAGAAAGCGGGATAGCAGATGAACAAGGGAACTTTAGGAAAGGTAGGGGTGTGTAGACCAAGTGTTTACAGTGAAACATATAGGTGAACAGTATTTTGGATAAGGGTAAAGAGGTTTTTGTGGCATTTATGGATTAGTGTATTTGATAGAAGTGAATGGAGACAAATGGTTTTAATACTTGACGTGCTGTTGGAGTGTGAGCAAAGTAACATTTATGAAGGGATTCAGGGAAACCGGCAGGCCTGACTTGAGTCCTGGAGATGGGAAGTACAGTGTCTGCACTCTGAAGGAGGGGTGTTAATGTTGCAGTTTTATAACTGTAGTGTAAAGCACCCCTCTGGCAAGACAGTGATGGAGTGAATGATGATGAAAGTTTTTCTTTTTCGGGCCACCCTGCCTTGGTGGGAATCGGCCGATGTGTTAATAAAATAAAAATAAATAATAAAATTAATCCGTTTCAGACATCCAAAAGTATTAAAATAAAATATTTTTTTGAACTTTTTGACATTAAATTATACACAATTTTATGAAAAATTAAGAAATAATAGTACAATAACATGTCACTTACATTTATTGAAGAGTTGTTGATGTGTGGAGGACGGGAGGAGGGGAAAGGATGGAGTATAGTATGCTAGTGTTTGGAAGGGAATCCCTTCTATTAACACTCAGGTGGCAAATTCTTTCTGGGGTTACTGGCCTTTTTCTTTGAATGCTACACTCCCTGCATGAATGCTACACTCCCTGCATCCCTGCTTCACTATCTGCATGAATGCTACACTCCTGCATCCCTGCTTCACTCCCTGCATGAATGCTACACTCCCTGCATGAATGTTACACTCCCTGCATGAAAGATACACTCTCTGCATGAATGCTACACTCCCTGCATGAATGCTACACTCCTGCATGAATGCTACACTCCCTGCATGAATGTTACACTCCCTGCATGAATGCTACACTCCCTGCATGAATGCTACACTCCCTGCATGAATGTTATACTCCCTGTATGAAAGATACACTCCCTGCATGAATGCTACACTCCCTGCATGAATGCTACACTCCCTGCATGAATGCTACACTCCCTGCATGAATGCTACACTCCCTGCATGAATGCTACACTCCCTGCATGAATGCTACACTCCCTGCATGAATGCTACACTCCCTGCATGAATGCTACACTCCCTGCATGAATGCTACACTCCCTGCATGAATGCTACACTCCCTGCATGAATGCTACACTCCTGCATGAATGCTACACTCCTGCATGAATGCTACACTCCCTGCATGAATGCTACACTCCCTGAATGAATGCTACACTCTCTGCATGAATGCTACACTCCCTGCATGAATGCTACACTCCTGCATGAATGCTACACTCCTGCATGAATGCTACACTCCCTGCATGAATGCTACACTCCTGCATGAATGCTACACTCCCTGCATGAATGCTACACTCCCTGCATGAATGCTACACTCCCTGCATGAATGCTACACACCCTGTATGAATGCTACACTCCCTGCATGAATGCTACACTCCCTGTATCCCTGCTTCACTCCCTGCATCCCTGCTTCACTTCCTGCAACACTCTTTACCACAGGCTTGGCACTAGGAGCTTTCTTGGGGCCCATGGTGGCTTATTTAACAGTTGCAAGCACTAAAAACAGTGGAATAATGACAATATACTGGTATGAATGCGTGGATGGTGGTCGCTCTCGCTTGTAAACAATAGCACTGACGCTCCGTGGAGTGCCCGGGCCCAGCTGGGACATGCGTACGCGTCTGGGACGAATAGCCAACTTGTCCAACTCTGAGCAGATCGCCTAATACCGAGCCAAAATTCTCGTAAAAAAACCTGTCGAACACCGATTTGGATGACCTCTGACGCCGTCGAGCACCGGGGGTTGACTGTATGTCGGTAAGTGAGGAGAGGCTGTAATTACACATTTTATTAGCGCCACGGCTAATATCCGATGCCCATTATAGCTCATCAGATACTGAATGCTCCTTCTGCTGGCCTCTCCCTCTCTCCTATAGCTCCTACCACTTCATAATGATGTTAGATGGTGAATTTAATGTATTAGTCAGAATCTATTTTTTTAAATAAAAACAAATCAGAAAAAATTCTGAAAATTCACTACATGTTCGGACGAATATTACTCGCCGCATGATAATAATTTTTGTAAAATGACATTAATTCTTTGTAGAGACATGGTACAAAGATGATACTTATACCAAAATGTTGCCAGATTCTTAAGCTATTTTTCTGTAAGCTTAACTTGCTTCCATTCACTAAGACACTCATGCACACTTGCTGGAAGTCCAAGACCCTCATCCACAAAACCTCCTTTACCCCCTCCTTCCAACCTTTCCTAGGACAACCCCTACCCTGCCTTCCTTCCACTACAAATTTATATGCACTCCAAATAACCAAACCACCTCAACAACCTCTCTGACTAATACTTTTAGTACAGAGAGAGAGATCAAGATCTTACCAATGGTATCCACAACTATGGCATCAGTGACAGAGACAGCAGTGTTGAAGGAGACTTGACCCAGGAAGACTAGGAGGATGAAGAGCCAGAAGTACCAGTATCTCCAGGCACTGATACATTTGTCACCCTCATACTGTCCTCCCTGACACTCTACACTGTGTCCAGGGACAACACATGACAGTGTCCAGGGACAACCAGTGTCCAGAGTGAGGTAGTGGTGTGGGAGAGAGAATTTATTATTAGTTTTATTAATAATTTTATTCCTATTCTTAATATGATTATTATTATTATTATTATTATTATTATAATTACAGTATTATTAGCAGTAGTAATAGTAATGGTTTGTGGCAGTAGTAAAAGTATTAGTAGCTGAAGTAGTAACAGTAGTGGTATTATTATTAGTAGTAAAAGAAGTACAGGTCTCCCTCAACATTCGCGAGGGTTAGGGGATCAAGAGCCTCGTGAATGTTGAAAAATCGCGAATGTTTGGTGCCCCAATATATTGTAGGGAAATATAATACAATACTGCTTCCTTAACCTATTGAACCATGAACAATCATAAAACACATATAAACATCGTAAAATAATGTACTACATACATGTTATTTTGACATGAGCTGGCTGTGGAGGGAGGCCTGTAATAGTATAATTATACAATACGTATTTTATAGTGTTGTGAAGTGTCATGGGGAATCAAGTTACTGACACACTGCTTCTTCTCCTTCTGCTGTAGCTCCGCCCACTTTGTAATGATGCCAAATGTTGAATTAAATATGTATACATTAGAAAAAAATGAAACTCCAACTTCATAACTTTATATTAATTTGCATAACTCATATATTACAGAAAACAATAAAAAAGTAAAATACACATACAACGAGTTAAGCTTACAGAAAAATACATTAAATTCACCATCTAACATTGTTACGAAGTGGGAGGAGCTATTGTAGGGAGGGAGAGGTGAGCAGTGTCTGGTGAGTCGTCATAGGTGGTGGATGTTAGCCTTAGCACTAATAAAATGTTGTGTAATTACACTAATATTAGTAATAAAGGTTATCTATCTATTACATTTATTCCAAATTGATATCAGAAACATGATAAATACCATAGAACTGTAATAAAGATGCTGAAATGAATAATATATGATATATTATATGAGTGGGGTAAGAGAGCAGGCAGACCGCCACCATAAGAGATGTTTACATCAGGGTAAACATGCCTAAATCACTCTTGTCATAAGAACAAATGCAAAAATAGCATTTATTGATTTTAGAATAATAATAATTTATAATAATTGATCTGGAGCACTTTAAATGTTATCAGTATTTGGTAGCAGACATTTAGAGCACTCCACAGCAATTATTATTAATTATTATTAATAATAATAATAATAATAATAATAATAATTACTGTGGAGTGCTCTAAATGTCAGCTACGAAATACTGATGACATTTAAAGTGTTCCAGATCAATTATTATAAATTAGTATTATGTATTCTAAAAATACAGTGGTCCCTCGGTTTTCGCTGAAAATTCGTTCCAGAATGCTGCTCAAGTGCCATTACCGAACGAATTTACTTCCTTAAGAAATAATGTCACGTAGGTTAGTCTATTTCAGACCCCCAAAAATACACTTGCAACAGCACTTACGAAAATACTTACATAAATGTTCGAGTTTGGAGATACACGAAAACCGAGGGACCACTGTAATGCTATTTTTGCATTTGTTCTTATAACAAGAGTGATTTAGGCATGTTTACCCTGATGTAAACATCTTTTATGGTGGCGGTCTGCCTGCTTCTCTTACCCCACTCTTATAATATGGCATATATTATTCATTTCAGCATCTTTATTACAGTTCTAGGGTATTTATCATGTTTCTGATAGCAATTTGGAATAAATGTAATAGATAGATAACCTTTATTTAGTATGTACATTCATTACTTACTGCTTCCTTAACCTACTGAACCATGAACAATCATAAAACACATGAAAACATTGTAAAATATTGTACTATGTTACACTTCCAAGTCTTTAAACAACTTCAATTTGGGTACTTTCCTTTTTAGATTAGAGCATAACAATTTTTAGAGTTTGAGGGATAATAATAGTGATCATTAAAACTTTCTTTAATGAATTAGTGTATTAGCTTATAACAGACATAAGACATACATATAGGGTTATTCCTTTATACAGTATCTTTAGATATGAACCCCTATTGCTAGTTTACTCCAAGTGCGTAGATAATGTCTTAAAAGATTACAGAGAAATACAGTGGTACCTCGAGTTACGATGGTCCCCAAAATCGCCCTTTTATGTAAGTTTATTTTTTTTTTTTAAATGCTTTTGTAAGTATATTTTTGGGGGTGTAAAAGGACTAGTCTATTTTACATTATTCCTTATGGGGATAAATTCGTTTGGTAATGGCACTTGAACAGCATTCTCGAACAAAAAAATATCGTAACTCGAGGTACCACTGTATCTAGCATTAGGCAATTAACAGAATATACAGGCTTTAAGAAGGCGAACAGCCAGTAAGTTAATAAGACCAGAGCAGGAGTGTTGACCCAGTGGCTGGTATCTGCAACTGACTACAGCTCTGTAGCGACCGTGGAGGTTAGGTAGGTCACGTGACTTTAAACACGCATGACACAGAAGGGGAGAAGGGGGGGGGGGTGTCAAACAACCGTACAGAGTTTATACTCTTAACTTACAATTCACAGACCGGTAACCTAAAGTAACAAAATATAGCAGTACAGTGGTACCTCGACTTACGATATTAATCCGTCAGAGAGGGCATATCTTAAGACGAAACAATCGTTAAACGAATCAATTTTCCCCATAAGAAATAATGGAAATAAATTTAATCCGTCCAAGACTTCCAAAAGTAGTTAAATAAAATATTTTTTAGAACTTTTTGACATTAAATAATACACAATATAATGAAGAATAACTAAATACACATGCAAATATTGTACAATAACATGTCACTTACATTTATTGAAGAGTTGTTGATGTGTGGAGGACGGGAGGAGGGGAGAAGGTGGAGTAGTATGCTAGTGTTTGGAAGGGGAATCCCCTTCCATTAACACTGCAGGTACCAAGTTCTTTTCTGGGGTTACTGGCCTTTTCTTTGAATGCTACACTCCCTGCATGAATGCTACACTCCTGCATGAATGCTACACTCCCTGCATGAATGCTACACTCCTGCATGAATGCTACCTCCTGCATGAATCTCACTCCTGCATGAATGCTACACTCCCTGCATGAATGCTACACTCCCTGCATGCCTACTACACTCCCTGCATCCTTGCTACACTCCCTGCATCCTTGCTACACTCCCTGCATCTTTGCTACACTCCCTGCATGAATGCTACACTCCCTGCATGCCTACTACACTCCTGCATCCTTGCTACACTCCCTGCATCCTTGCTACACTCCCTGCATCTTTGCTACACTCCCTGCATGAATGCTACACTCCCTGCATGCCTACTACACTCCCTGCATCCTTGCTACACTCCCTGCATCCTTGCTACACTCCCTGCATCCTTGCTACACTCCCTGCATCCCTGCTACACTCCCTGCATCCTGCTACACTCCCTGCATCCTTGCTACACTCCCTGCATCCTTGCTACACTCCCTGCATCCCTGCTACACTCCCTGCATCCTTGCTACACTCCCTGCATCCTTGCTACACTCCCTGCATCCCTGCTACACTCCTGCATCCTGCTACACTCCTGCATCCTTGCTACACTCCCTGCATGCCCTGCTACACTCCCTGCATCCCTGCTACACTCTCTGCATCTTTGCTACACTCCCTGCATGCCTGCTACACTCCCTGCATGCCTGCTACACTCCCTGCATAAATGCTACACTCCCTGCATAAATGCTTCACTCCCTGCACATTCTTTACCACAGGCTTAGCACTAGGATCTTTCCTTGGACCCATGGTAGCTTATTTAGCAGTTGCAAGCACTAAAAACAGTGGAATAATGACAATATACTGGTATGAATGCATGGGTGTGGGTGGGTGGTCGCTCTCGCTTGTAAACAATAGCACTGACGCTCCCTGGAGTGCGCGCTCAGCTGGGCGCCAAGCGGACAGGTCCGGTACGAAAGTCGTAAGACGAATCAAACATCGGATGTCGCATTCAAATTTCTTACGTTATAAAAATCGGTTATCGAATATAACGTAAGATGATAACATCGTAAGTCGAGGTACCACTGTATTTACAAATGTGGCCACAATATAAATATACAAACCAATATTAATAATACAAGGACGTTCATTTCCAATTTAGCTATTAAAGGAAATGAACGCAATGTACTATTAAAGAAAATGGGTAAACCAGCAAGGTAAGGTAGTAGGGGCGCAACACCCCAGCCCACAAGATAATATCTCGACGTTTCAGTCATACGAGTGTGGAATGAATATCATTACTAGAAGGAATGTCTCAGGGTGAGGGAGAAGACGTATCTTTCTCCTAGCATCTCATCAGCCCACTTCCTAGACCAGAATCAGATATGCTTCCATTCTGTGAAGAAATTATACAGTTAGAGAAGCCATTAAGAGCGAGACAATGCATCTGCTATTACATTACTGGATCCTTTTATGTGAGAAATAGAAATTCGGTAGGGTTGGATCCTTAAAGCCCACCTTAAAATTCTAACATTTTTGGATTTCATCGAGTTTATAAAAGTAAGTGGATTATGATCAGAAAAAATGTTCACCACATGCGGAGAATAACCAAGATATACGTCAAAATGCTCCAAAGAAACGACTAATGCTGGGGCTTCCTTTTCTACAGTAGAATAGGATCTTTGATATTCCTTTAATTTATATGAATAATAACATACTGGATGCAGAATATCCCCTTGTTGCGAAGGTTGTAGTAACATAGCGCCAATGGCAGAGTCGCTGGCATCCACATGTAGAGTAAAAGGAATGTTAAAATCAGGACTTCGTAATATCGGAGCTGAGGAAAGAAAACGTTTTAAGCGATTGAAAGCTAAATTACAGCTGTCATCCCAGTTGAATTTATGTTTAGGACTTGTTAGTTTAGTGAGAGGAGAGGCTACTTGTGCGAAGTTTGGGCAAAATCTTTGATAATAAGTAGCCATCCCTAAAAACCTTTGAAGGGCTTTTCTATCTTGGGGCTGAGGAAAATTTAAAATGGCTTTGACTTTTAATTCGTCTGGGGCGACTTGTCCTTGCCCAATCTTAAACCCCAGGTATTTAATCTGGGCCTTACCTAAGTCGCATTTTTGCAAATTTACTGTGAAGTTATACTTTTGTAAGGCTTTTAATAGTTCTTCCAACCTTTCCAAATGGGATTTCTAATCTAGACTAAAAACCACAAGATCATCCAAGTATGCCTCCACACCTTCTAAAGGTTGGACTAAAATATTCATAATTCTTTGGAACGTAGATGCAGCGTTACATAAGCCGAAAGGCATAACTTTATATGTATATATGTCGTGTCAGTATCATATATACACTTGTGTAGTGTATCTTTCCTTTTATACAGATGGTCCCTTTGCATGTGACGTCACGGTACCCGCTGACGTCAGAGGCTCAGCGCATGTGCACAGCCTCTCATAGAGGCACTCTCTCACTAACGTTAGACCTACAGGCGAGACAGACGGCGTGGCTGGACTCTCATTTACTTACTGTAAATATACCGTAACCATCCAGCAAGGAGTATCTTTGACCTCCTATATATCTCTCCCAAGACCCACGCGACAAGTGGTAGCAGCGGTGTGCCGTAATTTTTATCGATTACGATGTTATAGAGAGATAGACTTCAAGCAAGCAAACAGCCTCCAGACCGACCACGTTACCAGCTCCTACATCAAAGAAGTCTACATATCTACAGTATCTCCTGGTCAGCTAAGTGCCTTACTTGTTAATTTTGCTAAAACCTACGAGGGGTTGACCCGGGTTTTGCAAATTCTGTACGAGTAAGCCAGTGAGGGGAGAGTCCCATTCAAGCTAGTAAAGCCACCACCAGCTACGTCAGCCTAGGCTTAAACCAGCTTCTACCTTGCTGTGCTAATTTGTTACAATATTCTACTAAGCCAGCAAGCCACTCTGCTGTCTGAGAAGTAAGCCACGTGAGTCCACGCATTTATACCACCTTTGTACTCCAGTGTATTGCTGTTCTGAGTACAATACCATCCCCGTGGTATCCTGGGTTATTCAAGCCACCCTGGGTTAAGTTCATATAAACGGCGTAAGCCACAGGCGCACGCGGGAAGCGGTGTAAGCCTAGCCACTCCACCCAACCACCCCCCCACCACCCACGCTAAGGCAGACGCCTTGACCACGTGTATCCACCTCGTGGTCCCTCGGTTTTCGTGCATCTCCAAACTCAAACATTTATGTAAGTGTATTTTCGTAAGTGCTGTTTCAAGTGTATTTTTGGGGGTCTGAAATAGACTAACCTACGTGACATTATTTCTTAAGGAAGTAAATTCGTTCGGTAATGGCACTTGAGCAGGCTTTTGGAATGAATTTTGCTTGTTAGGCGGGGGTCCACTGTATATATATACAGTAGACCCCCGAGTTTCGGTCACCTCAAAACGCAACCAATTATGTAAGTGTATTTTTGTAAGTGCTTTTGTAAGTGTATTTTTGGGGGTCTGAAATGGATTAACCTACTGTACTTGACATTATTCCTTAAGGGAGTAAATTGTTCGCTAATGGCACTTGAGCAGCTTTCTGTAACAAATTATGACCGAACTCGGGGTCCACTGTATATATATATATATATATATATATACAGTGGTACCTCGAGTTACGATATTTTTTCGTTCGAGAATGCTGTTCAAGTGCCATTACCAAACGAATTTATCCCCATAAGGAATAATGTAAAATAGACTAGTCCTTTTACACCCCAAAAATATACTTACAAAAGCATTTAAAAATAAACTTACATAAAAGGGCGATTTTGGGGACCATCGTAACTCGAGGTACCACTGTATATATATATATATATATATATATATATATATAGCAATGGGTCCCACAATTGACACCAGAGGTGGACCCCATCCTATATATATATATATATATACAGTGGACCCCGAGTTCGGTCATAATATATTCTCCATGGGGAAGTGGAACAGAATTCTTCCTCCGTAAGCCATGCGTGTCGTATGAGGCGACTAAAATGCCGGGTGCAAGGGGCTAGTAACCCCTTCTCCTGTATATATTACTAAATGTAAAAGGAGAAACTTTCGTTTTTTCTTTTGGGCCACCCTGCTTCGGTGGGAAATGGCCGACGTGTTCAAAGAAGAAGAATATATATATATATATATATATATATATATATACAGTGGACCCCGAGTTCGGTCATAATATATTCTCCATGGGGAAGTGGAACAGAATTCTTCCTCCGTAAGCCATGCGTGTCGTAAAAGGCGACTAAAATGCCGGGACCAAGGGGCTAGTAACCCCTTCTCCTGTATATATTACTAAAGTTAAAAAGAGAAACTTTTGTTTTTCTTTTTGGGCCACCCCACCTTGGTGGGAAACAGCCGACTTGTTGGTAATGGCACTTGAACAGCATTCTGGAATGAAAAAATATCGTAAACCGAGGTACAACTGTATATCTATATATATATATATATATACAATATATATATATATACAGTGGTACCCCGACTTACGATGGTCCCCAAACACACCCTTTTATGTAAGTTGATTTTAAATGCTTTTGTAAGTGTAATTTTGGGGTCTAAAGGACTAGTCTATTTTACATCATTTCTTATGGAGATAAATTCGTTTGGTAATGGCACTTGAACAGCATTCTGGAATGAAAAATATCGTAAGTCGGGTACCACTGTATATATATATGTATATATATATATATACAGTGGTACCCGACTTCGATATTTTTCATTCAGAATGCTGTTCAAGTGCCTTTACCAAAGAATTTATCTCCATAGAAATTATGTAAATAGACTAGTCCTTTAGACCCGAAAATTACACTTACAAAAGCATTTAAAATAAACTATATATATATATATATATATATATATATATATATATATATATATATATATATATATATATATATATATATATATATATATATATATATATATATATATATATATATATATATATGTAATATATATATATATATATATATATATATATATATGTACATATATATATATGTATATATATATATATGTATATATATATATATATATATATATGTACATATATATATATGTATATATATATATATATATGTATATATATATATATATATATATATATATATATATATATATATATATATATATATATATATATATATATATATATATATATATATGTACATATATATATATGTATATATATATATATATATGTATATATATATATATATATGTATATATATATATATATATGTATATGTATATATATATATATATATATGTATATGTATATGTATATATATATATATATATATATATATATATATATATATATATATATATATATATATATATACACAGTGGACCCCTGAGTTTCGTAAAACTTCACTCCTGAAGTCTGCTCAAGTGCCATTACCGACAGATTTACCCTTAAGAAAATGTCACGTAGGTTAGTCTATTTCAGACCCCCAAAATACTTTTCCACAAGCACTTACAATATTATATTTACATAAATGTACGATTTCCGGGTTTCTGAAACTCGGGGTCCACTGTATAATGTATATATATACAGTGGACCCTCGGTTAACGAATACCCGGAAATCGTGCAATTGTAAGTATAATTTTGTAAGTTCTTGTGGAAGTGTATTTTGGGGTCTGAAATAGACTAACCTACGTGAAATTTTTCCTTAAGGGAGTAAATGCTTCGTAATGGCACTTGAGCAGACTTCAGGAGTGAAGTTTTACGAACTCGGGGTCCCTTATATAGATATACAGTTGTACCTCGGTTTACGATATTTTTTCATTCCAGAATGCTGTTCAAGTGCCATTACCAAATGAATTTATCCCCATTAGGAATAATGTAAAATAGACTTATCCTTTTAGACCCCCAAAAATACACTTACAAAAGCATTTAAAAAATAAACTTACATAAAAGGGTGAGTTTGGAGAACCATCGTTAACCGGTACCACTGTATATATATATATATATATATATATATATATATATATATATATATATATACATATATATATATATATACAGTGGTACCTCGAGTTACGATATTTTTCGTTCGAGAATGCTGTTCAAGTGCCATTACCAAACGAATTTATCCCCATAAGGAATAATGTAAAATAGACTAGTCCTTTTACACCCCCAAAAATATACCTACAAAAGCATTTAAAAAATAAACTTACATAAAGGGCGATTTTGGGGACCATCGTAACTCGAGGTACCACTGTATATATATATATATATATATATATATATATATATATATATATATATATATATATATATATATATATATATATATATATATATATATATATATACAGTGGTACCTCGACTTACGATTTTTTTTCATTCAGAATACTGTTCAAGTGCCATTACCAAACAAATTTATCCCCTTAAGGAATGATATAAAATAGACTAGTCCTTTTAGATCCCCAAAATTACACTTACAAAAGCGTTTAAAAAAATAAACTTACATAAAAGGGTGAGTTTGGGGACCATCGTAAGTCGAGGTACCACTGTATATATATATATATATAAAAACACACACACACACACACACACACACATACAGTATACATATAAAAAAGTTTGATGGATGCATGGATGGAAAAAGTTGTAAAATTAAATAAATGTAATACACTAGATTGATATACAACATTTGAATGAAGTTTGGTCTTAAAATTTATATTTTCTTAGATATTAGTGAGAAAACTAGTGAGAAACGTTGGTGTGTTATAGGGTCGTGATGAGGGTAGCAGTGGAGCATCCGGAGGTGCAAGGAGATACTGTGGAGCGGTCGGTGCGAGTGCTGTCCGCAACGTGGAAGGTTCTGCCGGAGGTTTGAGCTGCCCATATTGTGGAAAGGTTCTCCCCTACCACAGTGAATATCAACGGCACCTTCGGAAGCACACTGGAGAAAGACCTTTTGCCTGCCCCCACTGTGCATATGCCACTACCAGGAAGTCTCATTTAAAAACTCATATGCAAAAATTACACAGTAATTTAATCACACCTCTAGATAATTGGACATTGCCTTTGCAACAATCCTGAAATAAATGTGGATATGCATGCTTTCAAGAAACAAAACAAAATTCATAAAAAAAGTTACTTTTAAACAAATATATTAGTTTAAACATATAGTATATATAGTATATTAATTTGTGAGAAGGTTGTTTACATATTTGTTTTAATCCTCTCAATGAATGCATTAGTTGCACTGTACTTATACATAATAATTTACAGATTCAAATATGCTTATAGATTTTGTGATGTACATTATACATTCTTAATAAATATTTATCCTTGTGTGACAAGAAGCCCCAGACAGTGACATGGATTATTTGTGAATATATTTCAGTCAGAATGAGTTTTTTTTAGTCTTGTTACAAAGAAATTGTTACATACAGTAAAGGCTTGCACTACTCTGCATTATTTTTTTTCACCTTATATCAGCAGGCCTCACCTTAGGTCGGAGTGCCTCCTCGCTATCAGTCTTGTACTAACATGAAATATATTTCATTTTTTAAGTGAAAAAATAATTGAATAGGGTAGGTTAGTAAAAGTTTTAATTACAAAAAGTATTTATTATACAGCATTAAAAGTACATAAAAATGGTTATACATAATTGTTCGAGTTTGGAGCATCACGAAAACCGCGGGTCCACTGTAATTACAAAGACTACATACATACATATATACTATATATATACAGTGGACCCCCGAGTTACGAACACCCCGGAAATCGTACAATTATGTAAGTACAGTGGACTCTCGGTTAATGAAATTAATCCGGTCCAGGAGCTATTACTTAATCTGAATCTTTCGTTATCTGAAACCTTATTTCCCATAAGAAATAATGTAAATTCAATTAATTCGTTCCACAAAAAAATAATCACTCAAAAAAAAAAAAAAAAAATTTACTTACCTTTATTGAAGAGACTTGCAGGCATCTGGAAGCTATAGATGATGACTGGAGCAGGGTGTTAGTGGTTGGAAGGGGAATCCCCCTCCAAAAGTACTTCAGGTAACAAGTCCCTCTCTGGGGTTACTTCCCTTCTTGGTCTTTTAACCCTTTCAGGGTTATTGACGTACTAGTACGGCTTACGCCCTGGGGTTATTGACGTACTAGTACGCCTAAATTCTAGCGCCCTCAAATCAAGCAGAAACAGGCTGTTAGGCCTAGATGTGATAGAATGGGTCTGTGCGGTCAGTGTGCGCAGTATGAAAAAATTCCTGCACCACACAGTGCATAATGAGGAAAAAAAAACTCTGACCATGTTTTTGGTTTAAAACAGCGACTTTGCCGTCTATTTTCGTATGGTATTTATTGATGTATTCTCGTTTTCTTGGTCTCATTTGATAGATTGGAAGATATATTACAGAAATTGAGATGATTTTGATTGGTTTGACAAAGACAAGTACCTTGAAATTGAGCTCAAAGTAGCGAAAATGTTCGATTTTTGACGATGTTCAAGAGTAAACAAATCACACCATGCATCCAATACACATCAACTGGCGAGTCTAATATTCATGCACAAGTGCTCTAATATTATTTATACCATTTTTACAATGATGCAGTTGTATACATAACAGTAAATCTTCTATTTTTTTGTGAGAATAAAAATTCAAAATGAAAAGCAAAAGTAATGTAAGAGGGGCCTAGAAACGTGACTAATGAACAGAGAAGACGTTATTTTAGTGCCAGGAATGTCTGCCTTGTTTATTCTGGACAATATTTTGAAATTGGCATCGTTTGAAATTTGTGTGAAATTGGCCAAATTGCCATTTTCTGACCACTATTTTGGGTAGTTGTAATAGGTAAATAGGCGGTTTCTTGTACTCAATCGATAGAAGAAATGGAGTTCTAGCGAAATAGCTATAATTTTAGTTGCCTGAAACATTGGAATTTGCCGAAAATAGGGCTCAAAGTGGGCG
>WNWK01020564.1:0-35599 GCA_009830355.1 Cherax destructor | reverse complement strand
CCAGTGTTCTAGGGAGTACAGGTTTAGGAACTTCAAGCGTTCCCAGTAATTGAGGTGGTTTATCGCAGTTATGCGTGCCGTGAAGGTTCTCTGCACATTTTCTAGGTCAGCAATTTCACCTGCCTTGAAAGGTGATAATAAGATAAGATAAGATTTCTTCGGATTTTTAACCCCGGAAGGTTAGCCACCCAGGATAATCCAAGAAAGTCAGTGCGTCATCGAGGACTGTTTGTCTTATTTCCATTGGGGTCCTTAGATTTTGCTACTGAAGTGGCTAGTTTATTGTGCACCCCATATCCATCCTATGGACGGTAGTGCAAGAGCATATGGATACACAAAAGGCCTAGGCACTAGGCCCCAAAAGGGTTAACAATTGTACATTTGAATTTATATCTACATTTCACTAATCTGTTACAAGCAAATTTAGGAACTTTGCTTAGTGTAACTGGTATCTTATTTTCATTAATAAGATATCTTGACATGTCACATAGGTTATTATACTGTTTATCTCTATATTCCTCAATAAGTGGACAATTAAGCACATAGTGTTCAAGACAGTGACCATATGCCTGATCACATAATTTGCATGTAGTTTGATCATCATCTGTGTGTCTCCCAAACTGCAAGAAGTACTTGTAGCCAAGCCTAAGCCTGGCCACTACAGCATCAGTCAGTCTGTTCACATTGCAAGTTGTTCCATAAACATACTTATCTATGTTCATGTTATCATAGAGGGTTATAGATCTACTCATTTTCATTATTTATTTCTCTCCTAATATTATTCCTAATGCTAGACACAGATATACCAAAGTTATATTCTACATTCTCCTTCTGGGTACTCTTCTTGGCTAACATATCAACTTTATCATGAAGGAGTAATCCAATGTGTGATGGAATCCATAGCAATTGTACATTAATTCCTTTGTCCCGGATTTTTGAGTATCTATACCTGGCTTCTCCAATGAGCATGCTGTTAGAGACATTATATGAGTCAAGAGCCTTCAGTGATGACATAGAATCAGTAATGATGACAGAGTCAAGCTCAGTGTCATAAGTTAGTTTTAGTGCCATTAGGATTGCAAACAATTCAGTTTGCAGTGTAGACGCCACAGTTGTTAATTCGTATGCCTAGTTCAACAGATTTATTATTGTTCTTAACTAGGGAGGTGGCAACCAGAGCAGATGCAGCCCTCCCAGAAGACTCCTGATTAGATCCATCAGTGTATATAACTTGTGATAACTTATTACTACCAGCTAGGCGAGAAATTTCTTCTTGAGCAGTTGCTTTAACAAGTGATTTAAAAAAGGGATTACTAGCAATGAACTTCTTGGGAGGGACTTGCAGGTATGTGATATTAAATGAACACATCTTCCATGGAGGGGTGAAATTTGTTGCCTACAGTGAAACAATTAATGCAGGTTGTAAAACTTAATTTAATTGCATGTTTTCACAATCCATTTAGATCTGTGAGTATTTACTTCTAGACATTTAGTAAGATTCATTGTGACAGTGTCTGACTCATTTCTTAACATTCTAATACCAAGTACAGTGTTAATCTCAACAATCCTATCACTGATACTAGTAATACCAAGCTCCTTCCTCATATTAAGAATCTTTGTAGATTTGGGACAGCCAAGAATAATTTTGAGAGCTTCATTTTGCATTAACGTCAAGGGTTGGAGAGACCTTTCTCAAGCTAATATCAACATGGGAGCAGCGTAATCAATTAAGGACCTATTATAGGCTATGTACATCATTCTCACGATTCTCACATTAGCACCATATTTGGGGTTGTAGCCAGCAACAACTTTAAGAACATTTAGTGTATCTTTGCAATTTTTATTTAGTTGTGGTATACTGGATTTGTTAAAGGGTACCTCTACACCAAGATATCTGTAAATTTTAACGTAGCTAATGTTTTCACCCTGCAAATAGATGGGTGTGGGATGTCGTTTGCTTGTTAATATCTTTGTTTTAGAGGAAGATATTATGAGGCCTAGTTGATTACAAATTGTTTGATCTTCATTAAGAACGGTACTCATCTTTTTTATGCCCTGTTGTATGGATCATGATATCATCAGCATAGCTTATAGCTAAATGTTTAGGTGAGGTAGGTAGAGCATTTAGGAGAGCATTAATCAGAATATTAAATAGCATGGGACTGAGAACTCCTCCCTGTGGTGTACCTAGGGACATTTCTTTAGACTCGCTTCTAAAGCCTTAGTAGAGGACAGAGGATACTCTGTTTGACAGGTATCCCATTATCCAGATGAGTAGGCTACCACCAATATTAATTTTGGCTAGTTCATGTAGTATAACAGTTCTGTTCATGATATCAAATGCAGATTTTAGATCAAGAAATGTGGTAAAACTAGTAGAGGTGTGTGTGGTGAGAAAGGTAGATATACAATTCTGCACACTCTTACCTTTCATGAACCCATGGAGGGAGGGGGAGAGTTGGTGTCTAATTCTATATTACAGTCTATTAAGTATTATTCTTTCAAAAAATTTACAAAGACAACTAGTTAAGGAGATCAGTCTAAATGTATCAGCCTGTTGGGGCTTAGGGATAGGCACAATGAGACTATTGGTCCAGGAAGTAGGAAGAACTCCCTCAATGTAACTGGGATTATACTGTGCCAACAAAGGATTATTAGGCACATGCCTTAAAGTTCTGAGAATATCATAGGTTATACCATTATCTCCAGGAGCAGTTGATCGACCTTTAGTTAATGTGTTATCTAATACATACTCGGTGAAGAGGCAATCACTCTCATCAATATTTTGGCTCATAAAATTAATCAGTTTCAACATTTCTTCAGAAGCACTCTCTAAGTTTTCTCTAATATGAGATGGCAGGTTTTCATGCCTAGAGTGATAGGGGCTTCTTGCAGTTTTTGATGAACATGGAGTTACATGAGTCTGGGCTTGAGCGAGTGCATGGGCATGTCATTTATGGCATGCATCTGCAAGTTCGTGGCACTCTCATAAGAAATTCATTTAGGTCTTTGACTTTCAATCTGGTTAGTGGCTCGCTAAAAACTGAGTCATACTGGGACTTTAGTAACTCACTCATTTCCTTGCTGTCATCTGTGTAGGACCCATTTCGTTTAAGTAGGGGCCCAATACTGGATGTTGTTCTCGACTTTGATTTGGCATAAGAAAAAAAATACTTTGGGTTTCTTTCAATTTCATTTATGGCTTTTAGTTCTTCCCGTTTCTTGATTCCTGTAAGATTCCTTTAGTTTTAATTGATGCTTGCTATTTATCTGACCAGTGTCTCCCTACGTATTTCAGATATATTGGCCTCTTGTAGTTGCTCCATTATTCTCTGCCTTCACCTGTATAGGGAGTGCCTCTCTTTCTAGTTTACATCTTCTCCTTTTTTTCCTTAAGGGAATTTGCCTTGAGGAAACCTCAAGTGCCACAGAGTTAATTTGTTCTAGACATAGGTTAGGATCCATGATGCTTAGGCTATCTTCCCAGTTTATATCATTTAGGACTTGGTTTACTTGGTCCCACCTTATGTTTTTGTTATTGAAGTTGAATTTAGAGAAGGCTCCTCTGTGGCTGATCACATTTGGTTGATCTGGGGATCCCTGCATGCATGTCTGGACCTTTATTATGTTGTGATCTGAGTATATTGTTTTTGATATGATGACATTTCGTATCAGATCATCATTGTTGGTGAAGATGAGGTCCAGCGTATTCTCTAATCTTGTAGGCTCTACTATTTGCTGGCTTAAGGTGAATTTGGTGCAGAGATTTAAAAGTTCATGTGTGTGCGAGTTTTCATCTGAGCTGCCTCCTTCTGTTATCTCTGCTACCACATTGTTTGCAATGTTCCTCCATTTTAGGTGCCTTAGGTTGAAATCCCCCAGAAGCAAGATGTTGGGGGCAGGAGCTGGAAGATTTTCCAGACAGTGGTCAATTTTCAGAAGCTGTTCCTGGAATTGTTGGGACGTTGCATCCGGAGGCTTGTATACAACTACGATGACCAGGTTTTGATTCTCGATCTTTATTGCTAATACTTCAACTACATCATTTGAAGCATTTAGTAGTTCTGAACATATAAGTGACTCTGTGATATACAGACCAACCCCCCACCTTTTGCCTGTTCACTCTGTCACATCTGTATAGGTTGTAGCCCGGGATCCATATTTCATTGTCCAAGTGGTCTCTTATGAGGGTCTCTGTGAAAGCCGCAAACATAGCATTTTACTCTGTAAGCAGTTCACGGATGTAAGGTATCTTGTTGTTTGTTGCTGGCTTTAGACCCTGTATATTTGCAAAAATGAATGTTGTTGGATTTGTGGTATTGGTGGTATCTACCTGGAGAGAATTTACCTGGAGAGAATTCCAGGGGTCAACGCCCCCGCGGCCCGGTCTGTGACCAGTCCTCCTGTTGGACCAGAGCCTGATCAACCAGGATGTTACTGCTGGCCACATGCAGTCCAACGTACGAACCACAGCCCGGCTGATCAGGTACCGACTTGAGGTGCCTGTCCAGTGCCTGCTTGAAGACAGCCTGGGGTTTGTTGGTAATCCCCCTGATGTATGCTGGGAGGCAGTTGAACAATCTTGGGCCCCTGACACTTATTGTGTTGTCCCTCAACGTGCTAGTGGCACCCCTGCTCTTCATTGGGGGGATGTTACATCGCCTGCCGAGTCTTTTCCTTTCGTAGGGAGTGATTTTTGTGTGCAAGTTTGGTACTAAGCCCTCGAGAATTTTCCATGTGTATATAATAATGTATCTCTCCCCCTGCGTTCTAGAGAGTACAGGTTTAGGAACTTCAAGCGTTCCCAGTAGTTGAGGTGGTTTATCGCACTTATGCGTGCGGTGAAGGTTCTCTGCACATTTTCAAGGTCAGCAATTTCACCCGCCTTGAAAGGTGCAGTTAGTGTGCAGCAATATTCCAGCCTAGATAGAACAAGCGATCTGTAAAGTGTCAACATGGGCTTGGCATCCCTGGTTTTGAAGGTTCTCATTATCCATCCTGTCATTTTTCGAGCAGATGCAATTGCTACTTTGTTATGGTCCTTGAAGGTGAGATCCTCTGACATGATCACTCCCAGGTCTTTGACATTAGTTTTTCGCTCTATTGTGTGGTTGGAATTAGTTTTGTACTCCGATGAGATTTTAATTTCTTCACGTTTTCCGTATCTGAGTAATTGAAATTTCTCATCATTGAACTTCATATTGTTTTCTGCAGCCCATTTAAAGATTTGGTTTATGTCTTCTTGGAGTCTTGCAGTGTCTTCAACGGTGGACACTGTCATACAGATTCGGGTGTCATCTGCAAAGGAAGACACAGCACTGTGGCTTATATCCCTGTCAATGTCTGATATGAGGATGAGGAATAGGATGGGAGCAAGTACTGTGCCTTGTGGAACAGAGCTTTTCACAGTAGCTGCCTCAGACTTTACTCTGTTGACTACTACTCTTTGTGTTCTACATGTTAGGAAATTATAGATCCATCTACCAACTTTTCCTGTTATTCCTTTATCACGCATTTTGTGTGCTATTTCACCATGGTCACACTTGTCAAAGGCTTTTGCAAAATCTGTGTATATAACATCTGCATTCTGTTTATCTTCTAGAGCATCCAGGACCTTGTCGTAGTGGTCCAGTAGTTGGGACAGACAGAAGCGGCCTGCTCTAAACCCATGCTGTCCTGGTTGTGCAATTGATGGGTATCAAGATGGGTGGCGATCTTGCTTCTTAGAACCCTTTCAAAGATTTTTATGATATGGGACGTTAGCGCAATTGGTCTGTAGTTCTTTGCTATTGCTTTACTGCCCCCTTTGTGGAGCGGGGCTATGTCTGTTGTTTTTAGTAGCTGCGGGATGATCCCAGTGTCCATGCTCCCTCTCCATAGGATGTTAAAAGCATGTGATAGGGGCTTCTTGCAGTTCTTGATGAACACTGAGTTCCATGAGTCTGGGCCTGGAGTGGAGTGCATGGGCATGTCATTTATTGCCTTTTCGAAGTCATTTGGCGTCGTGGTGATGTCAGAAAGGCATGCGTCTGTCAAGTTCTGTGGCACTCTCATAAAAAAATCATTTAGGTTTTCGATTTTCAGTCTGGTTAGTGGCTCGCTAAAAACTGAGTCATACTGGGATTTAAGTAACTCACTCATTTCCTTGCTGTCATCTGTGTAGGACCCATCCCGTTTAAGTAGGGGCCCAATACTGGTTGTTGTTATCGACTTTGATTTTGCATAGGAAAAGAAATACTTAGGGTTTCTTTCAATTTCATTTATGGCTTTTAGTTCTTCCCATGTATCTTGATTCCTGTAAGATTCCTTTAGTTTTAATTCGATGTTTGCTATTTCTCTGACTTGTGTCTCCTTACATATTTCAGAGATATTGGCCTCCTGTAGCCGCTCCGTTATTCTTTGCCTTCGCCTGTATAGGGAGCACCTCTCTCTTTCTAGTTTGCATCTTCTCCTCCTTTTCCTTAAGGGAATTTGCCTTCAGCAAACCTCAAGTACCACAGAGTTAATTTGTTCTAGACATAGGTTGGGATCCATGATGCTTAGGCAATCTTCCCAGTTTATATAATTTAGGACTTGGTTTACTTGGTCCCACCTTATGTTTTTGTTATTGAAGTTGAATTTGGAGAAAGCTCCCTCGCGGCTGATCACATTTTGTTGTTCTGGGGCTCCCCACATGCATGTCTGGACCTCTATTATGTTGTGATCTGAGTATATTGTTTTTGATATGATGACATTTTGTATCAGATCATCATTGTTGGTGAAGATGAGGTCCAGTGTACAGTGGGAGTCTTTTTTTCCTGTCACTAATATCTGTTGTGTTGGAGTGGAGGCCAATGACTGTGATTCCACTCCAGAAATGATTGCAGTTGGTGTACGATTTCTGTCATTTCCTGCCAGCTTTTTTTCCTTCCTGACACTAAAAAACCTCTCTCGAGAGAGTGGCTGTGGCTACTCAGTTTTGCCATGGTCTGGGTGTTCTGTGTCGTCTTGTAGCCTTTAGGTGGTATGTCTGGCAAAATAAGTTATAGCACTGTCTTTCCTGAACTGATGAGTGGCACATTTCTGGGTGAAAAATCTTACAGGACAGGAGGTTGCATTTTCCTGTTTTCATATGGGCATGGCATTTTCTGGGGTGATTATAATTGCATATCCCATTTGATTTCCCAGATATTCCATGCCTGCAGATACCAAGTGCATAATATTCACACAGGCCTGGTTTCTGTTTGCCTGGTTGTTTGTGACTGTGTTCCCCATTGTATTCCCTATTGGTGGGTGTGTTCCTGTCTCGTTTCTATCTTCGTCACTAGTGCTAACAATGGAGCCTTCGTCAGTTTCTGGTAATTTATCTTCAGTATTTCCAGGGGCATCCCCCTGTTTACTATCTACCATAGAATTGCTAGTTTGTAACATTTGTGCATCCTTGTCTGCATCTGATTCCCCACTGGAGCTCCTGTTCCCCTTCAGGTCACCATCATTTATTTCTCCATTCTTACAGTTACTGTCTACCAGAGCACCATCTGTACCAAGGGCGATGACACCTGTTTTCCCACTGGAGCTCCTGTCCCCCTTCAGGTCACCATCATTTATTTCTCCTCTCTTACAGTTACTGCCTACCAGAGCACCATCTGTACCAAAGGCGATAGCACCATCTGGCCCAGATTGTTTTACTTTCCCAACTGTTAATGAGTGCTGTCATGTTTTTTATGAAGGCCGATTTGATGTTGTCATCTTTTAACATCAATGTGATTCTATTCCACAGTTCGGTCTCATTTGGGCATACCCAAAAACACTTCCCTGGTTTAATATATCATGTAGTTGCTCCATTTACCACAGACATTGCATGTAATCCATCCAGTGCAATGTTTGATTGTTTGGTTGCATATTACACAGGATTTCATGATTGATTTTGTTGGTTGTTTTACTGTATATTCTACTAATAGCTTCCTTGAAGTGGTGATCCATCTATTTGTATTGTATCTATTTTATTTGCATGTGTAAGTGTATGGACAATCTTACTGCTTTAAGTTATTGTTATC
This sequence comes from Cherax destructor, assembly GCA_009830355.1. Classification (NCBI taxonomy): domain Eukaryota; kingdom Metazoa; phylum Arthropoda; class Malacostraca; order Decapoda; family Parastacidae; genus Cherax; species Cherax destructor. The sequence goes on along the minus strand of WNWK01020564.1, from coordinate 27,563 downwards.
GTTTGGGTGTTTGATAAGGCCACTTAAAACCCCGTCCGCTTATTGAATCCGGACGAGGATACCAGTTTTGAATCCGGTCATTGGTTCCCTTATTTCTTGGATCTGATGCAATCCAGTATCACTTATTTAATGGATCCTGTAGGCATATTTTGGGCTACACGAGACAGACCACTGGAAGATGATTAAACAGAGTAATAATGATCAGTTTGATACAAAAAGTATAACTTGCGTGTTGGAGAAAAACTCCGGTGCTTCTGGCAGCTTCTACTATAATGGATAACCGTACCTCTGGCACCCTGTTTACTTCTGGCACCCTGTTTAACCTCACCCTGGTTTACCACCTGGGGTTTTAGGCACTTATGGATCACTGTACTGGGTTTAGTTTTTTGTTGTTGTTTTTCCTACTTCCACCACAAACTGCTGTTTTTCACTATGTTGACTGGATGATATACGGTCTTATGTTGTTGAAATCGTTCACTGACAACTCACAACTCGACACTGTTTATCGTATTTTTCCGAGCTGGACAATTTACGTATTTTCTCAAGATTGTGCACCTATTCGTATTTTGATAGAAATTCTTTTATATCAATTACTCACTAGATTTTGGTCAGGTACACTAGCAGATTAAAATTATCAATACAGCTGACCTGCGTGGTAAGGACCCGACGATCGCTGGCAACTGATTTCAAACATGAAACGCGTTAGGCCTAACACTTCACTTTAACATTTATTAACTTATCTGTATACTACGGCACCACTGTGATATTCACTATAACAGTTATATCTACACCTTATTTTCAGGGAGACTTTCTTTCCTCTGACAAATATTTGTTCTCTTTTGTTGTTTCACACAAACTTAGGCCTAAGTTCCCCTCTGGTATGCATTCTTGCATACTAATTCTCTTTTTTTGGACTCAGTATAACTGTTTTCTGCATGATTAGTTCCGAGCACTAGAGGGATGTACCTTATAGGATCACTGGCACAGTTTTAAAGTTCTAGCACGTTAAAGAGACCGTGAAAAACACGAAAAAATATAGAGCATGGCTCCGTACCCGGGTTTTTTTGGGGGGGTCTTTTTTCCTGGCACTAATATCTGTTGTGTTGGAGTGGAGGCCATTGACTGTGATTCCACTCCAGAAATGATTGCAGTTGGTGTACGATTTCTGTCATTTCCTGCCAGCTTTTTTTCCTTCCTGGCACTAAAATATCTCTCTCTCCAGAGTGGCTGTGGCTACCCAGGTTTTGCCATGGTCTGGATGTTCTGTGTCGCCTTGTACCCTTTAGGTGGTATGCCTGGCAATATAAGTTATAGCACTGTCTTTCCTGAACTGATGAGTGGCACATTTCAGGGTGGAAAAGCTTACAGAACGGGAGGTTGCATTTTCCTGTTTTCATATGGGCACGGCATTTTCTGGGGTGATCATAATCACATGTCCCATCTGATTTCCCAGATATTCCTTGCCTGCAGATATCATGTGCATAATATTCAAACATGCCTGGTTTCCCTTTGCCCTGTTTTTTTGTGACTGTGTTCCCCATTGTATTCCCCATTGGTGCATGTGTTCCTGTCTCGTTTCTATCTTCGGCACTAGTGCTAACCATGGAGCCTTCATCAGTTTCTGGTAATTCATTTCCCAGGGCATCCCCCTGTTTACTATCTACCGTGGTATTGCCAGTTTGTAACATTGGCTTTTGTGTGTCCTTGTCTGCACTTTATAATTTGTTCATGATTGTGACCATGTATAAACTTAAGTAAGAAAATTTACTTACATGATTCATTACCTTTGAAACTTGTGAGTTCATTACCTTTGTAACTTGAGAGTTCATTACCTTTGTAACTTGTGAGTTCATTACCTTTGAAACTTTTGAGTTCATTACCTTTGAAATTTGTGAGATCATTACATTTGTAACTGGTGAGTTCATAATCTTTGTAACTTGCTCAACGATCAAAACTTTGGGGCCGATTCCCTGGACTCATTGTGTACCTCTGCAATCTTTTGACTACCGCCCACAGGATGGGTATGGGGTGCATAATAAAGATATTAACCCTTTCGGGGTTGGTGCCGTACTAGTACGTTTTACGAGCAGGGGTTGGTGCCGTACTAGTACGCGTAAATTCTAGCGGCTTCAAATTAAGCGGGAAACAGCTGGTAGGCCTAGGGATGAGAGAATGGGTCTGCGTGGTCAGTGTGCGCAGTAGGAAAAAAATCGGGCACCCAGTGGTGCATTGTGGGAACACCATTTCAGTACACCTTCTCCACCATGCCTCGCAGCAAGAAACACCTTACTCCTCGGCGAATTGGGACACTTTTATTCATCAGTGACAGTTCTAACAGTGATGGGGGTGTTAGTGAAGGTGACTTTCAAGGTTTTGAGGCGGTTGTGACCGAAAATAGTGACCATAATACTGGTATAAGTGAGGAAAACCCTGACGACCCACAGCCGTCCACCTCTGGTGCTGTTCCGTCTTGTTCACGGCCAGTTGTACCAGAACGAAGGCGGAAACTCCTATTTTCTAATGTCCCAGACTCAGATGTGAGCAATGGTGATGATACTGATAGTGACTATGAACTCCAAGCCCTTCGAAATAGTTCCAGTAGCGCTAGTGAAGAGGAATATTCACCAGTGAAGCGTCAGTATATACGATGGTATATGCGCTCTGGTAGTGTGCCATATGCTCTTCCAAGGGTTAGGAGTACATCTCGGAGTACATCCCGTGGGCGTACAACAGGAAGTGATAGTGAAAATGATGATGATAGCGTTGCAATTGGTATGTGAAATGTGCATGCAACTGGTAGTGGTGGTGGTGGTGCGGCGTGCGAGGCACCAGCAGTGGACCATGCTGGCACCCATGCCGCTGACTCAGCTCAGTTACAACAAAGGCAACCCTCACCCACCCACCAAACCCCACAACCACAACCTCCACTTCTACAACCCCCACAACCACCTGTAAATATCCAGTACCCACCAGCAGACCGCACCTGGGATTGGCAGGAAGCTGACAATTTTATTCCCAATCCCCATCAGTTTGATGAAAGTCACAGTGGATTACGCCCATCTTGTCCACTTGGGAACAATGCCACTGAACTGGAATGTTTCCAGTTATTCTTTGACGAACCCCTGATAGACATTATTATCAGAGAAAGCAACAGATACTTCGATTACACCATGGCAAACACGATTCTTTCACCAAAATCACGTCTACACCAGTGGAAGGAGACAACTGTGGCAGAGATGTATCTTTTCTTTGCCACAATAATGCTTATTCCACATGTTTATAAACACCGTATCAAATCATATTGGTCAACAGACAGATTGATTGCAACACCAGCTTTCAGTGATATTATACCAGTGAATCGATTTGTGCTACTTCTATGCATGTTACATTTTTCGGACAAAACCAGGCCTGACAGATCCAACAGGTTATATAAGATTAGGAATGTGTTTCTGTATCTGAAAGAGAAGTTCAATATGTATTTTTATCCCTTCAGGAAGCTTGTTATTGACGAGTCACTGATTCTGTTCAAAGGTAGACTGTCGTTCAAGCAGTATATACCAAGCAAGAGGAAACGCTTTGGTATAAAGTTGTTTGTGCTTTGTGATTGCTACAGTGGTATTGTATTGGATATTATTGTGTACACTGGAAGTAATACATTGAAAGATACCAGGAAGTTACTGAGTATCTCTGGTGATGTGGTTAGAACAATGATGGAACCATATCTTGGTAAGGGGCATACATTATATACTGATAACTGGTACACAAGCCCATCCCTCAGTGATTTTTTGCAAGTGAACATGACAGATGTGTGTGGTACAGTGCGTGCAAATCGTAAGCATATGCCTAGGTTCAGTGCAGGCACTCGTAGAGGTGAGGTGCAGGCGTTTGCTGCCAATGATATCATGGCATTTCGGTGGCATGACAAACGAGATGTCACACTGTTGTCATCAATTCACCAGTGGCAGGGTGAATAGAGAGACTGATGAACCCATTCTAAAACCTGCAGCTGTGATGGACTACACTCTCAATATGCCCTTAGTGGACAAATGTGACATGCAGATTGGGTTTGCTGATTGTGTTAGAAAGAGTTATAAGTGTTACATAAAACTCTTTTTTCACATTCTGGACATTACCATGCTCAATGCTTATAATGTTTATAAGTTGAAGACCACAAACAAACCACCATATGGCGAATTTTGTTTGTCTGTTATCAGGCAAATAATCACCAAGTACCAAGAAACACCACCTGCAATAGAAAACCGCCCACGAAATTACCAACAACTACCCTCTCATCTGAGGCTTGGTGGTGAACACTTAATAACAAAACTGCCTGCAACTGCTTGCAAGAAAAAGGCTCAGAAGAGGTGTTATGTCTGTGCACATACAAAAAGACGCCCACAGCAACGCAAAGACACTCGTTTTATGTGTGTGGAATGTGAAACAATATTGTGCATGGAACCATGTTTCAGAGACTTCCACAGGCTGCAGAACTTCTAGAAACATCTGCAGTGACTCAATATGTGTATATATATGATTGAACAATAGTTATAAACATAATTGTACATTGTACATTGTTGTAAATATGTTTTGTAAACAAACTAGTGATAACAAACTTTGTGGCATTATTTTATAAGAAATAGCAAGTGAATAATTGAAAAACAGCACTTATTTTGGTCTCACAGTCCATAAAAGTTATTTGAAAAAAAAAAAAAAAAAATTCATAAGAAAATAACTTAAAAAAAAAAAAAACATTACCAGCCAACCGGAAGTCGCCGATGATGCCGTCACCGGATCGTTTTGGGTCAACTTGAATCCTCCATATCTCCGTAAGTATTGATCGCCAAAAATTTTTTTTAGCTATTTAGATTCAGAAAAAAAAACTATCATTTCATAAGAAAAAATAATTTTTTTTTTCCGAATATTTTTCGACCCCAGGAACACTTTCCTCAGAAGGCCTGTCGACCCGCAAAGGGTTAAACTAAACTCTCAGCCTTTCTTTATATTGAGGACAAAGTCTCGTTACAACAGGTCCAAGTAGTGGGACCTCAAAGCCTAGATACCTGTATCTGTTTACATATTCTAGAAGAGACCCATCATGCAACTGGATCTGGCTCTCTGTGGCTCTCTGTTGAGGAGGACGTCTATTGAGAATCTTTGTTTTATCAGTAGAGATTATCAACCTCAGGTCCTGACACGAGGCTAGTACATGGTTAAGGATGTTTTGGGTGTTGGAGAATCCGGTGGTGTGAATCATTATATCATCTGCAAAACTAATCATATAATGGTGGGGCTGGCTAGGCATAACATTAAGTAAGGCATTAATTAGAATATTGAATAGAGTGGGACTGAGCGCACCTCCCAGTGGGGTTCCTAATTCAAAGTCTTTAGTTATACTTCTATGCCCCTGGAACAACACAGAAGACTTTCTGTTGGACAGGCAGCCTTTAACCCAGCGGAGAAGCCATCCCTCCAACATTCATTCTGGCAAGTTCACTAATGATTACATGTCGGTTGACTACATCAAAAGCAGATTTAAGGTCAAGGAAGGTAGTGTATGAGCTGTCACTCAGCAGAGTGAGAAAGGTGGCTATGCAATGATGCACGCTACTTCCATGCATGAAACCATGCAACCAGGGAGACAAAAATGGTTTTATTCTGTACATGAGATGATTAAGAATCAACCTCTCCAATGTTTTACACAAGCAGCTAGTAAGAGATATTTTGCGAAATGAGTTTTGTTGATTGAGCTTAGGAATGGGAATAATGAGTCTGTTGGTCCAAGATTTAGGGAGCTCCCCAGTTACATAGCTCATGTTATATAATTCAAGTAAAGGATTACCTGGTACTCAACACAGCAATCTGAGTATGTTGTAAGTAATACCAACCTCACCAGGCAACGTGGAGCTGCCTTTAGTTAGTGCTGCATCAAGTTCAAAGTTAGTGAAAGGAATGTTGCAGTCATCTTCCACGCTGAGCATAAAACAAATAAGTCTCTCCCTAGCATCATATTTGTCATTTAATTTCGCCTGTGTGGTACTGGGAAGATTGTCATAGCTAGATGTAACAGCCCAATCACTGACTAGCTCATTCGCCCTATGTAAGGGATGAGGGTGCGCGATCTGACCAGTTATGTTACCCTTAATTCTGTTTATGTCCCTCCATGCTCGGCTACGTGGGTTGTGAGCATTAAGACAATTGACAATTTTTTTCCCAGTCAGTTTGCCGCAGCTCTGTCATAAGCTCTCTGGCAGCAGCAAGGGCAGTTTGAAAGAGCTTCAGCATTCCAGGGGTATGATGTTTTCTATAGGCTAAGCCTAGTCTGCGAGCAGTACGTTTCAGTGTTCGAAGTTTAGGATCATTGTAATAAGTATGGTTTTTATGGGAGGTATGATTATTATGGAAGTTGGTTGGGTTAAGAGTTCCAGGAGGTTTCAGATGTGGCTCTAAGTAGTTCTGAATACTTCTCACAAGGTCATTGTTAAAGGTCTCAACAGAGGAACACTCATAGGAATTATACCAGTTAGTCACATGTGCAACAACATTAAAATGTTTCCGTTTGAATATCTCACCAGGAAGGTACCTAGCTACCACTCAAGGTACCTAGTTACCAGTCAAGGTACCTAGTTACCAGTCAAGGTACCTAGCTATTACCTATATCTAGTGAGGTTAGCCTTGGGAAATGGTCTGGTATCTGTCACAATGGAAGACTCACAGCTGGCAGAAGTAATGTTGAAGCCAAGACACAGATCAAGGATGCCTCCATAGATATGTGTGGGTTCAAGGTCACCTACAATTTGCACATTATCATGAATATTTAACAGTGACAACAGTTGGTTACCATTACGATTACCATACTGTGAGTTGCCAATGCTTTTGTGTCTTGCATTATAATCTCCAATAATAAGAGTAGGTTCAGACTGAGCGCAAGTTGGGAGCTCCAAGTAATTAAACTTATCAGCAGGAGCATACAAGTTAAATATGTTGAGAGCAGAGTTCCCAACATAAATACTAACACTGGGGTATTGTAGCCCTCTCCCAGTCTCTCCCTCTCTCTTTCCTGGCCTGACTCTTGATAGTATTATTGTAAGTGCATTTGTAAGTGTATTATTGTAAATGCATTTGTAAGTGTATTTTTGGGCATCTGGAACAGATTAATCTAATTTACATTATTCCTTATGGGAACAAATTCGTTCGGTATTGGCACTCAAACAGCATTCTGAAATGAATTAAGCACGTAACTCAAGATACCACTGTATTTATAGGGCCCAACAATGTTTTAGACATGCTGGAGTATATATGAAACTCCTTGAAGCATGGTGTAAGACGAGTGTCACTCCACTGCTGACAGTGCAACAGTAGAGTGACACTTGATGATTGTGCACTGCCTTGACTTTATTTGTTTTCAATGTTACACATAAACAAGTCTGTCAATCTGTCTCACTCTCTCTATTTATCTCTATCTCTGCTTATTTGTCTTTGTGTCTTCCTGTCTCTGTCTCAGAGAGAGAGAGAGCCACTCAGGAACCAACAGGTATTACATAAGATGCAGAGAAGTCACGTGTGATTCCTGAACAAGTGAAAATGCATATTGCTTGTCAGTCATGCTTATTATGCATCATATCTACAAGCACAGTATAGCACTTTGTCTGAATTGTTTGGTTATCCCAGGTAATTTACACTACCTGTAATTGTATTTATGTGTAGCTGTGAGATAGAGGCATGGAGATAGAGACATGGAGATAGAGACAGATAGATGGAGATAGAGACTGCAACATTCCATCAGCCAACCCAACTCATATTACACGTTCTAGAATTGTTTCTCTTTACTTAGCCCTTTACCGGGCCATGAATCAAATTTGAGAATTTGCAACATTTGTAACCTATATTCTGATAATATAAGCAATTCTAAGACCTATTTATTTGTGGTCCTTTTTCAAGTTTATTTATTTTTGGTCCATAAAATGGCCTTTTTGGCAGAATCAAATATGAGGCCAATCCCAACAAAGGTTAAACTATAGGTGACAGATTCGCATCATATTTGATGCCATTCCTGACAACGGTACGTGTCTAAAAGAATCATAACAGCTACTAATAACTGATAATAAAAGGCATATATATACATTTAAGGTTTATTAATAAACAACTGGGTTAAACCAAAGGCACAGTAACTTGATTTCAATAATTTTAACACATTTATAGTATTTGACATTATACAAAAATTGCAAAATGTTACAAAAATATGGATATGGCACCAAATGAGTATCCTTTCTGTATTTATTGTGACAAACATTTTTATCAGAGGTATTTATGCATCTTGTTTCTTATCCACTTCCTCATTACTGTCACTGTCATCACATAACTCTGGCACAATGTAATCCCTTTTTCTTTGAGCCCTTGATCCATAAAACATTTGTGTTTAACTGAAATGAACAGAAAACACAAAATGAGCCTCGAAATTGAGCAAATGTTATATATTTACAAGGTAAAAGCACTCGTATATCAATGAATTTGATTCAGCATGCAATTGGTAGCTATTATTGACAAAGATGGCCTTATTGTTATTTGTTAATCCATGATATATGATACCTTCATTGGTAAATTTGTTATCACCATTGTCTGTTTTGGCTTCACATATGATACACTCAGTGGCAAATGACATTCTATACTTGTCAGGCCGCGCCTCATAAATGATACCAAAAATGTAAACAAAACTTCAAGTGCATTCATTTGTTACTTATAAATACCTCAGGCAATTCATTTGCATCTCAAAATGAGGATAAAACATTCAATAATGCACTGGAAACACATTCAGTAACTTACCGACATTCTGGAGTGGTGTAAATTGGTGAAATATCAAGAGAGTCAGGCTGGAAATGCTCCTCCTTCAATACTTCAGACAGTACTGAAGACTTCTGGAGCTCTCAGCCAATAGCAGTCGACAACACCCAAGTGACAACACATTCAAGCTCTGCCCAGAAGGCTTGTGATTGGTTGGAGTGAAATTTGAAGTCTTTCTGAGGATATGCTTTGTGCTCATGGCGCCATGAAAACCATGCTTTTTGCGCCTCATATGTGATGTCGGCGCGGTATAGGGTTAAGCCAGAGGTTATAAGACATTCTGGCAGGATGACACTACCACAGGTACCAAAATTGAAAAGATGTTGCACAAATGTTGCACATGGGTTATTATCAAGGTTTTTTTATATTTCCTCGACCACTTGTGGCTATACAGTGGACCCCCGAGTTACGAGCATAATTCATTCCAGAAGGCTGCTCAAGTGCCATTAATGTCAAGTAGGTTAGTCTATTTCAGACCCCCAAAAATACACTTACATAATTGTATGATTTCCGAGGTGCTTGTAACTCAGTGGTCCACTGTATCTCAAAGCCACTAACCTCAGGGTCAACATCACTTTCCACTTAAAAGGGAAGTGTTAATAGGACATGACATCAGTGAATCCCTGATGTCTACCATGCTCTTTGCTCTAACTTGCGCTCAGTTGAACTGGTGCTTCCACAAGGTACTAAATGGTTCCAAATTTTCTTTAATACTATGCGCACTAAGTGTTAAGATCCTTTCTATGTTGACCAGGCATCTCAGGAAAATTGTGCCAAATTTGGAGGCAGGACAAATAAAATGTTGATCTATGTTTGGAGTGTTAGCAGTAACAAAGCAGATCTACGTTAGGACAGTTAAAGCATTAAAAACCTGTGAAATTTAGGTGCCCTAATTTAGACCAGATCTTGAATAGTTTTCATGCAGCAGTTCAAGTTTTGTCAGACATACAGTGCCACAAGACCCCTCTTAACTTTATTTTTATTACCAGGGAACCACTTATGTCCATGAACATGGCACTTGGCAGGCTTGTCCTGACTCTTTAAATTATGACACATTTCACTGACTGCCAAAAACTATTCTCAAGCACTCAATATACATCAACATTGTTATACAACACTATCACTAAACAATATCAATATACATCAACATCACAACACATTAACATTATTATACAACACTATCACTAAACAATACCAATATATGACATCACTACACATCAAGAACAACATCACTGCACATCAAGAACACCATCACTGCACATCAAGAACAACATCACTACACAACAACACCATCACTACACATCAAAAACACCATCACTACACATCAACACCATCACTACACATCAACAAGACCATCAGTACACATCAACAACACCATCACTACACATTAACAACACCATCACTACACATCAACAACACCATCACTACACATCAACAACACCATCACTGCACATCAAGAACACCATCACTGCACATCAACAACACCATCACTACACATCAACAACACCATCACTACACATCAACAACACCATCACTACACATTAACAACACCATCACTACACATCAACAATACCATCACTACACATCAACAACACCATCACTACACATCAACAACACCATCACTACACATCAACAACAACACTACATCACTAACAATCAACATACACTACCATCACTAACACAATAACATCACTACACATCACACATACTACATAAACAACACATCACTAACATCAACAATCACACAATCACCACTACACATAACAACACCATCACTACATATCAACAACACATCACTACACATCAACAACACCATCACTCATCAAACCATACTATCAACACATCACTACACATCAACAACACCATCACTACATATCAACAACACCATCACTACACATCAAACACATCACTAAATCAACACCATCACACACATAACAACCATCACTACACATCAATAACACCATCACTACACATCAACAACACCATCACTACACATCAACACCATCACTACACATCAACAACACCATCACTCACTATCAACAACACCATCACTACACATAACACATCACTACACATCACAACACATCAACACAACACCATCACTCAATCAACAACACCATCACACACAACCACATCACTACACATCAACACCATCACTACACATCAACACCATCACTACACATCAACAACACCATCACTACATATCAACAACACCATTACTACACATAAACAACACCATCACTACACATCATCAACACCATCACTACTCATCAACAACACCATCACTACACATCAACAACACCATCACTACACAACAACACAATCACTACACATCAACAACACCATCAATACACATCAACACCATCACTACATATCAAGAACACAATCACTACATATCAACAACACCATCACTACACATAAACAACACCATCACTACATATCAACAACACCATCACTACACATCAACAACACCATCACTACATATCAACAACACCATCACTACACATAAACAACACCATCACTACACATCATCAACACCATCACTACACATCAACAACACCATCAATACATAACAACACCATCACTACACATAAACAACACCATCACAACACATCAACAACACCATCACTATATATCAACAACACCATCACTACACATCAACAACACCATCACTACACATCAACACCATCACTACACATCAACAACACCATCACTACATATCAACAACACAATCACTACACATCAACAACACAATCACTACACATCAACACTATCACTACACATCAACAACACCATCACTACATATCAACAACACCATCACTACACATAAAAAACACCATCACTACACATCAACAACACCATCACTACACATCAACAACACCATCACTATACATCAAGAACACCTTCACTACATATCAACAACACCATCACTACACATCAACAACAATACACTCATCAACAACACAATCACTACACATCAACACCATCACTACACATCAACAACACCTCACTACTATACAACACCTCACTACACATCACAACACCGTCACTACACACAACACCATCACACATCAACACACTATCACTACATCAACACTATCACTACACATCAACAACACCAACACAACCCATCAACAACACCATCACCACACATCAACAACACCATCACTACACAACACTGTCACTACACATCAACACTGTCACTATATAACACTGTCACTACACATCAACACTGTCACTACACAACACTGTCACTACACAACACTGTCACTACACAACACTGTCACTACACACAACACTGTCACTACACAACACTGTCACTACACAACACTGTCACTACACAATAACACTGTCACTACACAACACTGTCACTACACAACACTGTCACTACAGAACAACACTGTCACTACACAACACCATCACTACACAACACTGTCACTGCACAACAACACTGTCACTACACAACACTGTCACTACACAACACTGTCACTACACAACACTGTCACTACACAACACTGTCACTACAAAACGTCCTCAATCAACATCCAACACAAAACTGTCACTACACACTACTAACAAACTACTACAAACTACTACAACATCTACAAACTTACTAAAACACTACACATACACTACATAACAACACTGTCACTCACAACACTGTCACTACACAACACTCTCCACACAAACACTGTCACTACAACAACGTCACTACACACACTGTACACACTACAAAACTTACTACACACAACTGTCACTACACAACATACTACTTCATGTCACTACACAACACTGTCACTACACAACACTTCACTACACAACACTGTCACTACACAACACTGTCACTACACAACACTGTCATTACACAACACTGTCACTACACAACACTGTCACTACACAACACTGTCACTACACAACACTATCACTACACAACACTGTCACTACACAACACTGTCACTACACAACACTGTCACTACGACACAACCATCTCCACTACACGAACAACACTGTCACTACACAACACTGTCACTACACATCACACTGTCACTACACAACACTGTCACTACAACAACACTGTCACTACACAACACTTCACTACATGACACACTCACTACACACACTTCACTACACAACACTGTCACTCACAACACTGTCACACAACCTGTCACTACACAACACTGTCACTACACAACACTGTCACTACAAACACTGTCACTACACAACCTGTCACTCACACACTGTCACTCACACACTGTCACTACACAACACCATCACTACACACACTGTCACTACACTACACTTCACTACACAACACTGTCACTACAGAACAACACTGTCACTACAGATCACTGTCACTACACAACACTGTCACTACAACACTGTCACTACACAACACTGTCACTACACAACAACACTGTCACTACACAACACTGTCACTACACAATTCACTGTCACTCACTGCACTGTCACTACGACTGTCACTCGAACAACACTGTCACTACACAACACTGTCACTACACAACACTGTCACTACACAACACTGTCACTACACAACACTGTCACTACACAACACTGTCACTACACAACACTGTCACTACACAACAACACTGTCACTACACAACACTGTCACTACACAACACTGTCACTACACAACACATCACTACACAACACTGTCACTACACAACACTGTCACTACAGAACACTGTCACTACACAACACATGTCACTACACAACACCATCACTACACAACACTATCACTACACAACACTGTCACTACACAACACTGTCACTACACAACACTGTCACTACACAACACTGTCACTACACAACACTGTCACTACAGAACAACACTGTCACTACACAACACCATCACTACACAACACTGTCACTACACAACACTGTCACTACACAACACTGTCACTACACAACACTGTCACTACACAACACTGTCACTACACAACACTGTCACTACACAACACTGTCACTAACAACACTGTCACTACACAACACTGTCACTACACAACACTGTCACTACACAACACTGTCACTACAGAACATCACTACACAACACCCTCACTACAAAACATCACTACACAACAACACTGTCACTACAAAACACCCTCACTACAAAACATCACTACACAACACCCTCACTACACATCACTACACAATAACACCCTCACTACAAAACATCACTACACAACACCCTCACTACACAACATCACTACATAACAACACTGTCACTACATCATTCATCATCACACGTAGTCTTCCTCTTCTTGACAACTCATCCACAAGAAATATTCATCACTTCTTTTCACTATCGTAGTCACATGACTAATATTCAATAATTCTAACTTGACTATATTACTGTTTGACTGACTACTGAGAATATATCCCGGGGTTTTTCTTAGTAAATCCTAATATTCAGTATTTAGGAGAAGTCATATCCTAATCTGACTAGCTGGACTATATTTATATATCTTGAGAGTCAAGCAGTGTAAATCGACTATATTTTCTCTGCATAGTATCTATTTGGGAGAAGTCATATCCTAGTCTGACTCATAGAGCTATATGTTTATGTCTGGCAAGTCAATCATAATGGATAAATTCAGCGTGAATGTGACCACAGGCCGTGGACTGAAGAGATGTCTTTCCCAGTCTTACTTGGACGATACGTTAGAGGTCTACGCTAAAGTAAAAGTTGCTAAAACTGACAATAGCAACTTGTGTGATCAATGTACTATCTGTGTCACCAACAGTGACAGGATCTCCATTGAAACTAGTGGAACCAACAGCAGCCTGTGTCTTATCATTTGCAGCAGCAAAAGCAGCAGTTTCTTGACCAGCAACATCAGGAAAAACAACAGTTCCTCAACCAGCAGCAATAGTAGTACATCGACCAACAGCAGCATCAGTGATATAGATGAAATTTTTGTTCCTGGTGTACCTGTGGATGTAGCCATGGATCAGCCTATCAACCTGCCAATAGTACCATGGGATAGGATTACTATAACTGAAGACCTTGGTGAAGGTCTCTATGGTAAGACACAAAAAGGATTACTGAAGGGAGAGGATGGCTCCACCATTACAGTTGCAGTCAAAATATTTCATAGCAGAACATTTGACTGCAATGAAGCTCAACTACTTCACGAGGCAGATGGCGCCGGTGGTGCCCCAAGACTATACGGAGTCACTGACAGTGATCCTCAATCTATTGTTATGGAGTATATACAAGGCATAACACTAAATCAGTTTTTAAAAGCAAATACTCGTGAAGAGGGTTTGAAGGCATATAGTGCCGCTGCTGCTGCACTCGCCAACTTCCATGATTCAGGTTTTGCACACATGGATCTGCACACCGATAACATCATCGTGGATAATATAAATAATGGCCAGTTACAGTGTCGCTTGATTGATCTTGGTTTGTCTAAAAGGCTTACTAAAGATTTTGACCATAACCTTACTCATACATTAAAGGATCTACAAAACCTTAAACTAATAAACATATTAATATCTGAGATGAAAAATTGAAAACAAAAATTAACATTGACATATATCTCTTGGAGCAATATTCTTAACAAGGTAATTAATAAACAGTATTCCTCCATTCATTTGTTCTTTTGTTTTTATGTAATTAAGTATTCTAGAAGGAAGATCTTTAACTAATTTTATTTTTCATTGAACATTTCATTATTATTTTACTGGTTATTTTATTATTTGCTCCTGATTACTTAAAAAATAAAAGTCAGTCAAAGAAGGTGAATGTCCTGGCGTGAGAAATTATGGACCCTGATGCAGAGAAGCGACCCAACTTGACCATTGTTCAGGAACGCCTACAAGAAATCATGAAGATCACAACAAAATGTGCCTGTAATGGTGCGAAAAATATTCGCTCATCATCGTGACTGTGGAGACAACATCCAGCACTGATGTGAGATGGTCAGAAACACTTTTCTTACCACAACTGACTACTGTATATTGTATAGTGCACACAGTGACCATGCAGACCCATTCTTTCACATGTTTTATTTAAAAAAATAATTTTGTTTTAATAAAAAAAACAAGAAAGTTTATTTATAAAAAAAGGAAGGAACTCGAGGAGCAGCCACCTCCACGTGGTGAGTTCTGGGTATTTTGTAACTTGATAAAAATCTCTTACAAAATAGCTAAGAGCTGCTCATAGTCTGCTGTATATATGTGTGGAAACTACACATATATACATACATACAGGTAGAGTGAACCTAGTAGCGACCACCCAAGAGACTGGACCAAGAGCTATGACATGACCCTGAACCACCACAATATTTGTAGTGTGATACTTGTAGTGATGCTTGTAGTGGTGATACTTGTAGTGGTGATACTTGTAGTGATGATACTTATAGTGGTGGTACTTGTAGAGATAAAACTTGAAGTGGTGATACTTGTAGTTGTGGTACTTGTAGTGGTGATACTTATAATGGTGATACTTGTAGTTGTGGTACTTGTAGTTGTGGTACTTGTAGTGGTGATAATTGTAGTGGTGATACTTGTAATGGTGATGCTTGTAGTAGTGATACTTGTAGTGGTGATAATTGTAGTGATACTTGTAGTGGAGATACTTGTAGTTGGGGTACTTGTAATAGTGATACGATGTGAGCTGTAGTGTATACTTGTAGTGGTGATATCTGTAGTGAGATCTTGTAGTTGGGTCTTGTAATAGTGATACTGTAGGTGATCTAATGGTGATACCTGTATGGTGATAACTTGTAGTTGTGGTATGTCTAATGGTGATATTTGAAATTGTGGTATTTGTAGTTGAGGTACTTGTAGTGGTGATACTTGTAGTGATGCTTAAAGTGGTGATACTTGTATTGGTGATATTTGTAGTGGTAATACTTGTAGTGGTGATGCTTGTAGTTGTGGTACTTGTTGTGGTGATACATGTAGTTATGGTACTTGTAGTTGTGATACTTGTAGTGGTGATACTTGCAGTGGTGATACTTGTAGTGGTGATGCTTGTAGTTGTGGTACTTATAGTTGTGATACTTGCAGTTGTGATATTTGTAGTTATAGTACTTGTAGTTGTGATACTGGTAGTGGTGATACTTGTAGTGGTGATACTTGTAGTGGTGATGCTTGTAGTGGTGAATAAGTCTTGTAGTGGGAATAAGTCTGTTGAGTATACCAGGTAAAGTGTATGGTAGAGTTATTATTGAGTGAATTAAGAGTAAGATGGAGAGCAGGATAGCAGATGAACAAGGGGGCTTTAGGAAAGGTAGGGGGTGTGTAGACCAAGTGTTTACAGTGAAACATATAGGTGAACAGTATTTAGATAAGGGTAAAGAGGTTTTTTGTGGCATTTATGGATTTGAAAAAGACATATGATAGGGTGGATAGGAGGGCAATGTGGCAGATGTTGCAGGTGTATATAATAGGAGGTAGGTTACTGAAAGCAATGAAGAGCTGAAATATTTGTAATACTATCCTACCTGTGGAATATTAGTAATAATATCCTACCTGATGGAATATTAGTAATAATATCCTCCATGGTGGAATATTAGTAATACTATCCTCCCTTGTTGAATATTAGTAATGCTATTCTCCCTGGTGAAATATTTGTAATACTATCATCCCTGGTGAAATATTAGTAATACTATCTTCCCTGGTGGAATAATAGTAATACTATCCTCCCTCGTGAAATATTAGAAATACTATCCTCCCTCGTGGAATATTAGTTATACAATCCTCACTGGTGGAATATTAGTAATACAATCGCTGGATATGTAAAACTAACCCCTGGTGGAATATTAGAAATACTAACCTCCTGGTGGAATATTAGTAAATACTATCCTCCTAGGGAATATTAGTAATACTATCCCTGTGAAGAATATCTGTAAGTAATATATCCTCCTGGAATATTAGTAATACTATCCTCCCTGTGGAATATTAGTAATACTATCCTCCTGAGGAATATTAGTAATACTATCCTCCCTTGGAATATTAGTAATACTATCCTCCTGGAATATTAGTAATACTATCCTCCTGAGGAATATTAGTAATATATCCTCCTCTGGAATATTAGTAATACTATCCTCCTGGGAATATTAGTAATACTATCCTCCCTGGAGGAATATGTAGTAATACTATCCTCCTGGTGAATATTAGTAATACTATCCTCCCTGGTGGAATATTAGTAATACTATCCTCCATGGGAATATTAGAATACTATCTCCATGAGTGGAATATTAGTAATACTATCCTCCTGAGGATATTAGTAATACTATCCTCCCTGGTGGAATATTAGTAATACTATCCTCCTTGGAATATTAGTAATACTATCCTCCTGGTGGATTTAGTAATACTATCTCCTGTGGAATATTAGTAATACTATCCTCCCTGGTGGATTTAGTAATACTATCCTCCTGGTGAATATTAGTAATACTATCCTCCTGTGGTATATTAGTAATACTATCCTCCTCATGGAATATTAGAATACTATCCTCCTGGTGGAATATTAGAATACTATCTGGAATATTAGTAATATTATCATTACTGGTGGAATATTAGTATTGCAATCCCCCCTTTGTGGAATATTAGTAATACTATCCTATCTGTGGAATATTAATATTATATCCTCCTGGGGAATATTAGTAATAATATCCTCCCATGAGGAATATTAGTAATACTATCCTCCTTGGGATATTGCAATACTATACTTCCCTGATGGAAAATTAGTAATACTATCCTCCATG
Source organism: Cherax destructor (assembly GCA_009830355.1). NCBI lineage: Eukaryota > Metazoa > Arthropoda > Malacostraca > Decapoda > Parastacidae > Cherax > Cherax destructor. The sequence goes on along the minus strand of WNWK01020564.1, from coordinate 8,991 downwards.
GTGGAATTTTAGTAATACTATCCTCCTTGGCGGAATATTAGTAATACTATCCTCTCTGGTAGAATATTAGTAATAATATCCTCCCTGGTGGAATATTAGTAATACTATCCTCCCTGATGGGATATTAGTAATATTATCCTCTCTCGTGAAATATTAGTAATACTATCCTCCTTTTTGGGATATTATTAATACTATCCTCCCTGGCGGAATATTAGTAATACTATCCTCCGTTGTGGAATATTAGTAATACTATCCTCCCAGGTAGAATATTAGTAATACTATCCTCCCTGGTGGAATATTAGTAATACTATCGTCCCTGGCGGAGTATTAGTAATACTATCCTCCCTGGTGGAATATTAGTAATACTATCCTCCTTGGTGGAATATAAGTAATACAATCCTCCCTGGTATGATATTTGTAATACTATCCTCCCTCGTGGAATATTAGTAATACTATCTACAATTTTGGAATATTAGTAATACTATCATCAATGGTGGAATATTAGTAATACTATCCTCCCTTGTGGAATATTAGTAATACTATCCTCCCTGGTGGGATATTAGTAATACTATCTTCCCTTGCGGAATATTAGAAGTACTATCCTCGCTGGTAGAATATTAGTAATACTATCCTCCCTTGCGGAATATTAGTAATAATATCCAATGTGGTGGAATATTAGTAATTCTATCCTCCCTGGTGGAATATTAGTAATACTATCCTCCCTTGTGGAATATTAGAAATGATTTCCTCCCTGGTCGGATATTAGCAATACTATCCTCCCTCTTGGAATATTAGTAATACTATCCTCTCTGTTGTTATATTAGTAATACTATCCTCCCTTTTGGAATATTAGTAATACTATCCTCCCTGCGGAATATTAGTAATACTATCCAACGTGGTGGAATATTAGTAATACTATCCTCTCTGGTGGAATATTAGTAATACTATCCTCCCTGGTGGAATATCAGTAATAGTATCCTCCCTGGTGGAATATTACTAATACTATCCTCCCTAGCGGAATACTAGTAATACTATCCTCCTTGGTAGAATATTAGTAATACTATCCTCCCTTGTGGGATATTAGTAATACTATCTTCCCTCGTGGAAAATTATTAATACTATCCTCCCTGGTGGAATATTAATAATACTATGCTCGATGGTGGAATATTAGTAATACTATCCTCTCTGGTTTAATAATAGTAATACTATCCTCCCGGGTGGAATATTAGTAATACCATCCTCCCTGGTGGAATATTAGTAATACTATCCTCCCTCGTGGAATATTAGTAATACTATCATCACTGGTGGGATATTAGTAATACTATCCTCACTGGAGGATTATTAGTAATACTATTCTCCCTGTGGAATATTAGTAATTCTATCCTCCCTGGGGGAATATTAGTAATACTATCCTCCCTTGAGGAATATTAGTAATACTATCCTCTCTGGAAGAATATTTGTAATATTATACTCCCTCGTGGAATATTAGAAATACTATCCTCCCTGGTGAAATATTAGCAATAATATCCTTCATGGTGGAATATTAGTAATACTATCCTCCCTCGTGAAATATTAGTATTAGTATCCTACCTGGTTGAATATTAGTAATAATATCCTCCCTCGTGGAATGTTAGTAATACTATCCTCCCTGGCGGAATATTAGTAATACTATCTTCCCTGGTGGAATATTAGTAATACTTTCCTCACGTGTGGGATATTGGTAATTCTATCCTCCCTCGTGGAATATTAATAATACTATCCTCACTCGTTGAATATTAGTTATACTATCCTCAATGGTTGAATATTAGTAATACTATCCTCCCTTGTGGAATATTAGAAACTCTATCCTCCCTGGTGGAATATTAATAATACTATCCTCCCTGGTGGAATATTAGTAATACTATCCTCCCTGGTGGAATATTAATAATACTATCCTCCCTGGTGGAATATTAGTAATACTATCCTCCCTGGCGGAATATTAGTAATACTATCCTCCCTCGTGGAAAATTATTAATACTATCCTCCCTGGTGGAATATTAATAATACTATCCTCCATGGTGGAATATTAGTAATACTATCCTCCCTGGTGGAATATAAGTAATACTATCCTCCCTGGTGGAATATTAGTAATACCATCCTCCCTGGTGGAATATTAGTAATACTATCCTCTCTCTTGGAATATTAGTAATATTATCATCACTGGTGGGATATTAGTATTACTATCCTCCCTTGTGGAATATTAGTAATACTATCCTCTCTGTGGAATATTAATAATTATATCCTCCCTGTGGGAATATTAGTAATACTATCCTCCCATGAGGAATATTAGTAATACTATCCTCCCTTTTGGGATAATTGCAATACTATACTCCCTGATGGAAAATTAGTAATACTATCCTCCATGGTGGAATTTTAGTAATACTATCCTCCTTGGCGGAATATTAGTAATACTATCCTCTCTGGTAGAATATTAGTAATAATATCCTCCCTGGTGGAATATTAGTAATACTATCCTCCCTGATGGAACGAACGAACGAAGACTCTCAGGTAAGTACCCACGAAGGGTGATAGTAGATTGGATAGGTGAAGAATAGTGGGTGAGAGGAGTTTTAATTAGTTGAAGGGAAAGAGCCAGGGCTAAACCCAGCTGCGTAGCATTGGTTGGCATAATAGATGTGGTAGTTTGAGGAGTGGTGGTGATCTGCATGTTGAAATCGCTCACTGCTCGCACTGGACTTGGTTCGGGAGGCATGGGCAATTTTGGGCGGCAGCCATAACGTCATTGCTGGTTTGCTATATGTACTGCTTCTCGTTAATGATTGAGTGGGGTACGTGGGATGTTGCTGGTTAAAAGGACGTCTTTTAAGGTCCACCCCTGCAGAGGGCAGGGAAGAAGTTAGGTGATTGAAAGTATAGAATTAGGTGTAGAGAGGAGGAGGAGCAGGATTATTGATAGATTGAAAAAGGTTAAGATTATTGTCTGGTTGTCTGATGACGTCGTCTAGAAAGGTTGTCCAAGTGTCTTGGTATGTTTCAATACGGTCTATTTGTCTGTCACTGAGTTCTTTCCAGAACACGTTCAGAGCTGCTGTGCCGTCTGTTGTGGAGGGACTCGCTGGTGGAGTCGTCCCTTTGTTAGCACCACCGCAGTGCAGGTTCTGTACTCGTTGTAGTTTTAGGATGTTTGTTTAGCAGCAGAGAGGGCAAGAGGTGTGTATGTGATGGTGGTCTTAAGAGAGCCTTGTAAGGTGGAGTTTGTGTTTGGTGTGAGTCTCTGAGTTTGAACAGTCTACAAGGGCATTACTGGCCATAACTCTTTTAGTGTTTATGTGAGTGTGTATTCTCAGTCTGAGTCCAAGGTAACTCCTGAGGACTGTAGTGTTGCGTGTACGTGGAATGGGTGTTCGTGTAGTGGTAGTTCTGAGGTAGACAGGCATTGGTCGGTGGTTTCCTCTTTGAAAGAAATATGTAATTTTGGATTTGTTGGCATTGGTTTTAATACGCCAGAGGAGTTCCCATGCACTAATCCTGTCTACCTCACGTTGTGTTCTGAGTGATAGATATCTGCATTGTTCATGTGCTATGAGCTGTGTAATGTCATCTGCATAAGCCAGTGTGAGTGTGGTGCAGTGTGCTGGGTCAGGTATGTCGTTTGTGTAGAGGATGTATAAGGTAGGAGAGAGCACGGATCCCTGGGGACACCAGCTTGAAGGGTGAAGGAGTCAGAGAGACAGTTTTGGAACTTAATTCTCATTGTACGGTCATCAAGGAAGTTGCATAGTAGTTTTTTGACGTTCTGGGGAAGGTCAAAAAGGTTACCTAGCTTGTACTTAAGCCCCGAATGCCAGACAGTGTCAAAAGCTTTTTCCACGTCTTTAGCAACCAGGGCTGTTGTACGTCCTTGTGCCTTATTAATTTGAATATAGTTTAAAATGATATTTAGGGCTGCTTGTGTAGATCTGTGTTGTCGGAAGCCGAATTGGCGGTCTGTCAGGAGGTGGTTTGTCTCAAGGTGAGTCCTTAGTCTTTGGTTAATGAGTCTTTCAAAAGTCTTACCTAGTGTTTCAAGCAGGCTAATCGGTCTGTAGTTCTTTGGGTCAGTTGAGTCTTTGTTAGGTTTGGGAATAAGAGTGGCAATTGCAGATTTGAAAAGGGGAGGAAAATAGCCAGATGCAAGGCAGGCATTGTAGAGGTTAGTAAGAGCAGAGATGACAGAGTCAGGGAGGTGACGGAGGATGTGATGTGAGAGGCCAGAGGCTCCTGGTGCTTTTGGAGGGAGCTTCAGAATTAGCGCTTTGACATTTGGTTGTGAGAAAGGAGTGTTTAGAATGTGTGTGGAGGTGAGAGAGGAAAGCTGAATGATAGGGTCAGGATTGGTGATGTGTCTATGTGTGGAGACCCAGTGTTCTACAGCTTGTGAATGTTGTATTGCTGCTGGGTCAGGAGGGTGAGGGTGAAAAATGTTTTCCCAGATGAGTTTGAAGGCATGTGCTGCTTGGGTGGGGTCTGTAATGTTTATGTTGTTATGTGTTATGTGTTGGAAGTGTGTTGTTTTTGGGACTCCTGTAACCTTCCGGATGAAGGTCCAGAATTGTTTAGGGTCCCGAATGCGGTGTGTTTCCGCAGCCTGGATGAGGGATTGCCAGTGTTTGGCATGGTCCTCATCCAAGCTGCGGATAATGTTGTTTCTTAGGAAGGTGAGGTCTCTACTGACCTGTGGATATCTGTGGTGGTTTGTGGCAAAGCGGTGTCGGTAGTATAGGAGAAGGCGTTTTGTCCTTGTAGAAGGACGAGAGAGGATAATATTACTAATATCCCATCTCCCTGATGGGATATTAGTAATATTATCCTCTCTCGTGAAATATTCATAATACTATCCTCCTTTTTGGGATATTATAAATACTATTCTCTCTGGCGGAATATTACTAATACTATCCTCCGTCGTGGAATATTCGTAATACTCTCCTCCCAGGTAGAATATTAGTAATACTATCCTCCCTGGTGGAATATTAGTAATACTATCGTCCCTGGCGGAGTATTAGTAATACTATCCTCCCTGGTGGAATATTAGTAATACTATCCTCCCTGGTGGAATATAAGTAATACAATCCTCCCTGGTATGATATTGGTAATACTATCCTCCCTCGTGGAATATTAGTAATACTATCCACAATTTTGGAATATTAGTAATACTATCATCAATGGTGGAATATTAGTAATACTATCCTCCCTTGTGGAATATTAGTAATACTATCCTCCCTGGTGGGATATTAGTAATACTACCTTCCCTTGCGGAATATTAGAAGTACTATCTTCGCTGGTAGAATATTAGTAATACTATCCTCCCTGGCGGAATATTAGTAATACTATCCAATGTGGTGGAATATTAGTAATACTATCCTCCCTGGTGGAATATTAGTAATACTATCCTCCCTTGTGGAATATTAGTAATGATTTCCTCCCTGGTCGGATATTAGCAATACTATCCTCCCTCTTGGAATATTAGTAATACTATCCTCTCTGGTGGAATATTAGTAATACTATCCTCCCTTTTGGAATATTAGTAATACTATCCTCCCTGGTGGAATATTAGAAGTACTATCCTCGCTGGTAGAATATTAGTAATACTATCCTCCCTTGCGGAATATTAGTAATACTATCCAACGTGGTGGAATATTAGTAATACTATCCTCTCTGGTGGAATATTAGTAATACTATCCTCCCTGGTGGAATATCAGTAATAGTATCCTCCCTGGTGGAATATTACTAATACTATCCTCCCTAGCGGAATACTAGTAATACTATCCTCCTTTGTAGAATATTAGTAATACTATCCTCCCTTGTGGGATATTAGTAATACTATCCTCCCTCGTAGAAAATTATTATTACTATCCTCCGTGGTGGAATATTAATAATACTATGCTCGATGGTGGAATTTTAGTAATACTATCCTCTCTGGTTTAATAATAGTAATACTATCCTCCCGGGTGGAATATTAGTAATACCATCCTCCCTGGTGGAATATTAGTAATACTATCCTCCCTAGTAGAATATTAGTAATACTATCATCACTGGTGGGATATTAATAATACTATCCTCACTGTAGAATTATTAGTAATACTATTCTCCCTGTGGAATATTAGTAATTCTATCCTCCCTGGGGGAATATTAGTAATACTATCCTCCCTTGAGGAATATTAGTAATACTATCCTCTCTGGAAGAATATTTGTAATATTATACTCCCTCGTGGAATATTAGAAATACTATCCTCCCTGGTGAAATATTAGCAATAATATCCTTCATGGTGGAATATTAGTAATACTATCGTCCATGGTGGAATATTAGTAATGCTATATTCCCTGCCGGAATATTTGTAATACTATCCTCCCTCGTGAAATATTAGTATTACTATCCTACCTGGTTGAATATTAGTAATAATATCCTCCCTCGTGGAATGTTAGTAATACTATCCTCCCTGGCGGAATATTAGTAATACTATCTTCCCTGGTGGAATATTAGTAATACTTTCCTCACGTGTGGGATATTGGTAATTCTATCCTCCCTCGTGGAATATTAATAATACTATCCTCACTCGTTGAATATTAGTTATACTATCCTCCCTGGGGGAATATTAGTAATACTATCCTCCCATGAGGAATATTAGTAATACTATCCTCCCTTTTGGGATAATTGCAATACTATACTCCCTGATGGAAAATTAGTAATACTATCCTCCATGGTGGAACTTTAGTAATACTATCCTCTTTGGCGGAATATTAGTAATACTATCCTCTCTGGTAGAATATTAGTAATAATATCCTCCCTGGTGGAATATTAGTAATACTATCCTCCCTGATGGGATATTAGTAATATTATCCTCTCTCGTGAAATATTAGTAATACTATCCTCCTTTTTGGGATATTATTAATACTATTCTCTCTGGCGGAATATTAGTAATACTATCCTCCGTCGTGGAATATTCGTAATACTATCCTCCCAGGTAGAATATTAGTAATACTATCCTCCCTGGTGGAATATTAGTAATACTATCGTCCCTGGGGATATTAGAATACTATCCTCCCTGGTGAATATTAGTAATACTATCCTCCTGGTGGAATATAAGTAATACAATCCTCCATGGTATGATATTGGTAATACTATCCTCCCTCGTGAATATTAGTATACAATCACAATTTTGGAATATTAGTAATACTATCTCAATGGTGGAATATTAGTAATACTATCCTCCCTTGTGGAATATTAGTAATACTATCCTCCTGGTGGACATTAGTAATACTACCTTCCTGGGAATATTAGAAGTACTATCTTCGCTGTAGAATATTAGTAATACTATCCTCCCTGGGGAATATTAGTAATACTATCCAATGTGGGAATATAGTAATACTATCCTCCTGGTGGAATATTAGTAATACTATCCTCCCTGTGGAATATTAGTAATATTCCTCCTGGTGGATATTAGCAATACTATCCTCCCTCTTGGAATATTAGTAATACTATCTCTGATGGAATATTAGTAATACTATCCTCCTTTTGGAATATTAGTAATACTATCCTCCCTGGTGAATATTAGAATACTATCCTCGCTGGTAGAATATTAGTAATACTATCCTCCCTTTCGGAATATTAGTAATACTATCAACGGTGGAATATTAGTAATACTATCCTTCTGTGGAATATTAGTAATACTATCCTCCCTGTGGAATATCAGTAATAGTATCCTCCCTGGTGGAATATTACTAATACTATCCTCCCTAGCGGAATACTAGTAATACTATCCTCCTTGGTGGAATATTAGTAATACTATCCTCCCTTGTGGGATATTAGTAATACTATCTTCCCTGGCGGAATATTAGAAGTATTAGTATTACTAATATTCCTTGGTGGAATATTAGTAATACTTTCCTACCTAGAGGAATATTAGTAATAGTATCCTCCCTAATGGAATATTACTAATACTATCCTCCCTGGCGGAATATTAGTAATACTATCCTCCCTAGTGGAATATTAGTAATACTATCCTCCCTGGTGGAATATTAGTAATACTATCCTCCCATGTGGAATATTAGTAATAACATCCTCCCTAGTGGAATATTAGTAATAGTATCCTCCCTGGTGGAATATTAGTAATACTATCATCCCTGGCGGAATATTACTAATGATATCCTCCATCGTGGAATATTAGTAATACTATCCTCCCTTCTGTATATTAGTAATACTATCCTCCATGTGGAATATTGGTAATACTATCCTCACTGGTGGAATATTAGTAATACTCTCCTCCTTAGTGGAATATTAGTAATACTATCCTCCCTGGTGGAATATTAGTAATACTCTCCTCCTTAGTGGAATATTAGTAATACTATCCTCCCTGGAGGAATATTAGTAATACTATCCTCACTGTTATGACATTGGTAATACTATCCTCCCTCGTGGAATTATAGTAATACTATCCTTCCTGGTGGTATATTAGTAATACTAACCTCACTGGAGGAATATTAGTAGTACTATCCTCCCTGGTGGAATATTAGTAATACTATCCTCCATGGTGGGATATTAGTAATGCTATCTTACCTGGCGGAATATTAGTAATACTATCCTCCCTGGTGGAATATTAGTAATACTAACCTCCCTGGTGGGATATTAGTAATACTATCCTCCCTCGTGGAATATTAGAAATACTATCCACCCTTTTGGGATATTAGTAATACTATCTTCCCTGGAAAAATATTTGTAATACTATCCTCCCTCGTGGAATATTAGTAATACTATCCACAATTTTGGAATATTAGTAATACTATCATCAATGGTGGAATATTAGTAATACTATCCTCCCTTGTGGAATATTAGTAATACTATCCTCCCTGGTGGGATATTAGTAATACTACCTTCCCTTGCGGAATATTAGAAGTACTATCTTCGCTGGTAGAATATTAGTAATACTATCCTCCCTGGCGGAATATTAGTAATAT